>VZTT01001947.1:73344-98438 GCA_013400855.1 Buphagus erythrorhynchus
AACCCCCCCGCCCCAAGGTCACCCGCGGCGCGGGCCCCGTGCAGCCGCCGCCGGCGAGGCCGCGCTCGCCGCCCGCCCCGGGCTGTTGTTGTGCCCCCCTCCCTGCTCTGCCTTCCCCGGGAGCTCCTCCTTCTCCTCCCCCCGCCGGGGCAGCCCGGCCGGGGCCGCGGGCCCCCCCGCCGCCGGTCCCCCGCTGCCGCGGAGCTCCTCCGTCTCCCAGGAGCCATTTGCAATAATCCTCACTGACCCCGGCGGGAGGTGTTTCCTTTCCCCTCCCGGGCTGGTTTGGTTTTCTGTTGGGGGTTTATTTGTTGTTATTTTAACGTTTATTGTTATTATTTCTCGTTGTGACTGTATGAAGCAGTTTTAAAAAATGTGAATATCAAAGCTGGAAGGCAGCTGGACTTATAACAAATGAGTGAATGGAGCCTGAGATGCATTGTTCACATAAGGTAGCCGAAACAAGTTTTTTCTACCAAAAAGAAAAACCCTGAATCCACCCTTCCCTGACAAACTCAATGGCTCAAGTACAAGATGCAGCTGTTGATTTTAAATATATGCACTTCGTACCGGAGCGTTTGAAATGTGTTCCTGATTTACAGGACTTACTGTCTTAAATAACCTGTCTGTATTGAATAAACGTGGTCTTGTTTTTATTTTTGGGTCTGTGTCTCATTGTTAAGAGGAAATGAATTCTGCTTCATGAGAACAAAACTGTGTAGGCACGTTCCCCCTTGATCTTCTTTCAGTTGTAAGATCTCCATTTTGCGAGCGAAAAAAAAAAACCCACAACAATCCGCATAGTCTGATGCAGTGGGACACCGGTTATTAATGCACGGAGATGCAACTGAGCCCCTTTGTTTGCCAGCAGCGTTCATTTGTAAGCCGTGAGACGCCCCTTCGAGCAGCCGAGAATGTGGCTGTTGGAATTTATAAGTCAAATCATACTGAAACAAAAATGAGGTATTTTTTACTGGGGAAGGAACATGGCTTGTGTTGGTCACTTGTTTGGGTTGTTTTGATTTTGTTTTTTTTCTTTCTTTGGGGATAGAGGGGGGAAAAGACTAGAAAAGAGGTCTAGACAGTAATAAAAAAAAAATTAAAATCTGTAAACCAGAATTTGATAATTCGATGGTGGTCATTAAGTTCCAATACCTATTTTGAATAGCTTCCTTTGTAAAATCCTATGTTGGGTTTTTAGGAGTCAGTGAGCTTCAAGATCAGAACTGAACACATCAGACAGACTGGAGCTTAACAATCTCCCAACCCCCACTCAATTTGAGGTAAAAGCTTCTCCTTTGAAGAAGGTAGCAATCCCACATGAAAGAAAATGGAAGATGTTTGCCTTTGTCCAACAGAGCAATTTGAGTAGCTACGTTTACTTGTGTGATTAGTTCTTTCATGAATACATTAAATCCACAAAATATTTTAGATTTCTTTCTCTGCCACAGCTGCTACTAGAAACTGATGCTGAGGGTTTTTATGATGTCTCACTGAATTCCTCCTGCATTAGGACCAGTATGTGATGTTACTAGCTTTTTATATTGACTAATTTATAAGTTGAATGCAGTTTTTCCATATCAAAGCATGTAAAATGCAGAGAAAGAAGTTTAGTGCATTTTAGAATCCTCTTTAATTACTAACATCTGAAGTCCTTTTTCTCATAGCTTGGGCTGCTTTTGTGGCATTTTGCACAACTTGGAAAAGATTTGGATCTGCCATTAGTTCTTGCTCTCTACTACAATGATGTACTGTGTAGGTTATCCTTCAAATGAATTTTTATTTGCAATTCTCTTGTTTCTTTCTTTCTCCGGGAAAAAAAAAAAAGTTCAATAGTAGATACAAAGAATATAACCACTAGCCACAACTGAAGAACTAGTTATTCATGTATTTGTCCTTTAGGTGCTCAGGGAAATAGGTATTTGCTGTGCAGATGCTGAATTTGAACCCTGGCATAAGTAGTTTAATTACTAAAAAAGCTGGAGGAAACAAGCTAAAAGCTGGGCATAGCTGGTGGAGCCTGAATAGTTAATTAAGGTTAAAAGTATATGGGTGGGGGTCAGCTGGAATTCTGAAAGCTGGCAAATTTGATTTGAACTTTTTGCCACTGATAATTATGCATCGATTTTGCATCTCCTTTCCTTCCCCCCGCTCCTCCCCAAACCCTAGCCCCTGTATACTAATGAGAACAGCTAACTTTACAAGTGTCCTTTGTAGTCATTGAAAGCCTCAAGACATTCCTTTTAGGGATTTTACTAGAATAACACTTTTCAATAAAGTGGCAGTTGAAGTGAGGTGTAGAAAAGATGCTAATAAATTCCACTGTGACTGGCTGTTTTTTAAGCTTCCTAAATTGCTTCTAAAATAGCTTTTACTTTCCTTTGTGCAAGGCTGGGAGATACATATATGAACAGGGTTATAGTAAGCTAAGCGTTATGCAGAGTGTGTGATGATTCAGTAAAAGGAATTTTGGCCCTTGTTTCAGATAACTTGCATGACTCACTGACACATCTTCGTCACTTACATCTTCCATATAAGTCTTTGTCTTCAAAATGTCACTCAGAACGTGTCACTCCTTCATAAGGATCAAACTTGGCTCATTTTGGTTTTGGAAGATACATTTTAAAAGATGTTGGGCCAATTGAAGTATTGCCAGAAGGTTTCCGTTGATTAGTTGCAAATTCTCCTTTTCTTTGCCTTGTGCTACACTATGCAAGCATACAAACTGTTATATAAAAGTCATCATCTGCTTTGTTTCCCAAACAAGATAAGAAGTGCTGACCTGGGAAATAATAATTTTTCTAAGTTTTTTGTATCTGTGTTTCAGAGGTGGGGCTTCTTTAGTATTATGTCTGTGCCAGTCTTCAAATACCAATTGTTGGTTTCTAGAGAAGCAAAAAGGAAATACATTTGGCCTTCACAGTATGCTTAAACTTTCTTCATTCATGAGTGAAAATACAAGTTTACTTAGAGGTTTAAATTTGGGATAAAATCATGTTTTCTTGATAGGCATTTAGCTAGGTTTTAGCTCTTTTTTTTCCTCGTACTATGAAGAAGAAAAATTGTTCGAAACACACAGGTTTTGCAGTGGGTGACATGAGCTGTATAACCAAAAGTAAACCATTTAGAGTTTTGTAATAAGTAACATTTCAATGCACAGGGGAAGAAATTTAATTTCATTATATCTACAGGAAGCTATAAGTTTTGAGGGTCAACTTGATTTTAAATAATGTTGTAAACAAATGCACTGAAGGCTCACAACCTCATATTTCAATGTGCCTCTGTGGTGTTGGACTAGCATGGCACTGGGCTACCACAGATTTTTCATTAGTAGTCTATATTGCTGCTTAACTCCTCCTGAGTTTTCTCTATATGACAACTGTTTTCCAGACTGCCCAAAACTCAGCTTTGCATCCTAGTTGTATCTTGTTCTTTGTACTCCCATGTTCCCTGAGCTCTTAAAAGGAGCTCAAATTAGCCAGAGGTCTGGCAGGTATAATGATTTTTGTCTGCTATTTCCCTCGTGTGACCCATCTCCCTTGTAGCTCACTACTGTGTATTGTACCACCACTTAGAATCTACTGTAAAAATTATGTTGGCATGGTACTTGGCATGATAAACGTAATGGGAAAGTATGGACTTCACCCTAAGTCCTTAAAATGAGGTTGAAAAGAAGCCTTTCAAGCATATAGCAAGCACATCTCATGGAAGGCATAAGGGAGAAGAGGGATGTATGCTGGTTAATGCACAATTTAGTTCTGGTCAGATGAGGCCAGTCCCAGTGTTGGTGACTTCTCCTCCATCTCCATATAAAAAAGATTTCTCATTCCCTCCTAGTCCCTGGCCCCATGATTTCCATCTCTTCATCCTGCATTCCCTGCCTTAGCCAGGCAGCTGGCTAATTTTTTTCAGCTTGTGGTTGAAGAATTTCACTTTTACATCTTTTGTCCATGTCATATTACTCTTCCTAATATTAAGTAGCTTTGTTCTCTTCAGTTGCTTTTTGATGGGTGCTTTTGATGTGCTTTTTCACTTGACTTTCAAATATTGTAGCTCAGTCACTTGGTGGCCATGATCTGGTTAACTCCTTACAAACCTTACAGTGTGAGTTGGAGGGCAAGTTACAAGTGTCCTTCATCTTCAGTTTGTACAGCATAGGGCAGAAATCAGAGAAATCCTAGCTGCAGTGAAATGAACAGATGAAGTTAACAGAAAAATTATTTTCAACTTCTATGGGAATTTCCTCCTGGTTTGGTTTTTTTTTTGTTATTGTTGTTTGGTTTGGTTTCTTGTTTTTGGTATTTTTTTGGAAGTAGCTGGGAAATACCACTTAAAGTGATACAATAACTACATAAATGCCTTTGGGGGGGGACACAAGAATGACATCAACACACTCATTTCCTGAGTCAATGAGTTTGGTTCACTTTTTCTCTTCCAAAAATTATGTTTTAGCTGTGTGACTAACCTCAGTCACCTTTGTCAAAGCTGCAGAACTGCCATTATGCAATTTCCTTGGCAAAAGGCAGCTGCTGGGAAAGAATTGGTGCCCATAGAGAGAGGAAGGCTGCAGTGTGCCCAAGCCACATTAGTAAACACTAAACTCCACAGCAGAGGAAGCTACAGGAAATCAGGCACCATAAATTCAGAGGTGTGCAGCATTAGCTGTTCCTTATGCAATATCCTGTATTTAAATTGTATTATTTTTGCTTCCCATTATATAATATGGTGGTGTCTGGTGGAGTAATACAGCCAGCTAAGGGTGCTCTTCATCACTGCAGGCATTAGGTAGGACATGAGCAATCAAAAGAAATTGTAAAAACCACCTTGTCTCTCTGTCGTGTCCTGCTTGTAATTACTGACTAGGCAGGACTTCATTCATGAAGAGTTGCTGAGGATAGGCTGTAAGCTCCTGAGCTATACGAAGAAGTTTAATAAGTTCAATTCTAGCCCCAAGTTCATATCTTATAGCAGCAACAATTTTAAAGCTAGGGGAAAAAAAATCCTGCTGAAACTTTGAGCTTGGAAGCTATGTGGTAAATTCAAGAATAAATGGACCTGCTTTCATTTTTCTCCCATGTAGGTACTTCAGTCCTTATCCAAGGAACTTCACACTCCCTAGCACACTATGGGGCTTGTATCATCAGCTGCCCCTCAGGAGATGATCTCTGGTTGATTTTACAGTCCAGGGAAGTTGTAGTCTTCCAGTTCAATGGGATCACTTGCAGTAGCAGTGCTGACTTAAAAGATCTTTCGTTTGGTGGTAAGGGATGAAACGGCACCAGGATAAAAATGTTTTTATTAGAGGAAATGGATCCTGGCTGGCTAAATAGTAAATATTTACTGCTCTAAGCATTTTACCATAAGAGATTGGAGCTTATTCTACCCGCATCACAACAATTGTCCTAGTTTCAAGGCTTAAATCTACAGAAGCATGGGCTCACAGTTAAAGTGCAAATTTTGGTTATTAGTGTTCTTAAATCCACATTGCAATGCCTTTTCTTGTTTACAAGACTAACCTGGTGTTCCAGAGAAAACCACACAGGGTTGAAGCAGGTGCCTGAATGCATGTAGGTACATCCCCAGCTTCTCTGCAGAATGGAAGATGAGGGGGATCCCTAATCCTCTCCTGTTGTCAGCAGGCAGCATTGGCAGTTGCTATTCTGGCAATACCTATCTGTCAGTGCACGGGTATGCCCCACTGGTGTGATATCTTATATCTACATTGTTTTGGAAGGTAAAAAACCAGACTTTTATGTTTTCCATCTTGCTGTTCTGCTCTGTTGTTAGTTTTCACCAGGCTGCTTTGACAGCTGCTTTCCTCCAATGCCTCTGATGCAAACTTCCTCAGCTGCTGTCAGCTCTGACCTGAGCTATGGCTGGATTCTGGATCACAGGACACGGAAAACTTATTCCCATAAAAAAGAAGTAAGTCAGCCTGAAGCATGCCAGACTGGTATCAGGATGGAAATAAGAAACATAAATTTCCATGTGTGCACTTGTATAGATCTCTTCTTCTGTTTTTTTCTCCTACTTTTTTTTTTTTTTTTTTAAGAGAGGCCACAGATGTCAAGAATCTCTGGAAATCAAACTGCCTACCTCAGTAGGAGTTTAGAAGTGATCCCTGGCCCCTATGCTAATTTTTCCCCTTGTTTTCCTGGAGAGCCTTTCACAGCATGTTTGGTTTGTGCTGATCCTGTTCTCCAATCTGCAGTGAAACAAAGATGCTTTGGGGCTAAAGTGCAAAAATGCTCAGCCTGGGTGCTGTGCATGTGCACGAACAAGCATGGATCAAATGTGACTTGCTGAAATAGTACTCGTGTTCAGGGTCAAATGTGCAGATGTTTTATTGACACTAAGAATAAATAGAGACTTATACAAAGGACATGTGCTATTAATTTGATTTAAAACTAAATTTTCAGGAAAAAAATATAATAAAATCTATGGAAGAATATAGTTTTGCTTTTTGTCTTGTAAAAGTTAAGGCAAATGTGTTTGAGTGTAATACTGCCTATGTCCTGCATGTGTCTTGCATTGCTGCTCCTGAACAGGCCTTATCTTAGAAAAAGCAGATCAAACCCTACCAGAACTAACAAATTATTGTAAGAAATAGAATTTCAAATGGATTTTGGTTTATCTTCTTCTTCCTTAACAAAATAAAAATCCTTATTGTAAGGTATATATCAATGCTGAATAACTCTTTGAACAATGTCTTCATGCAGGAGTGATTTGTTTGCAGCCAGCATAGTACAGATCTGCCTTATTATTGCAATGGCTTTAGCTTATCTGTTATTAAAAGTCTCAATTATTTTGGCTTCAGTGATTTTAAATATGGTTGCAGACACATAGAAGTTGAAATTGTGTTATCCAGGAGGCACTACTTTTAAGTTCATAAACTTTAGAAAGTTTTAAATTGGAGAGGGGAAGTTAACTTGAATGGTAAAACTAAATAGAGTACTGATTTTCCATGGGTAATTTCAACTTCACAAGTCATTCAGTTTATTTAAGCTCTTGTGAATCAACAGAGGAGATTAATAAATTGACACTAAATGTGATCTTTTGTAAGTGATAGTCACAGAATCACAGAATGGTTTGGAAGGGGCCTTTAAGATCAACCAGTTCCAACTCCCCTGCCATGGGCAGGGACACTTTCCACTAGATCAGACTGCTCAAAGCCCCATCCAACCTGGACTTGAACACTTTTGGGGATGGGGCATCCACAGCTTTCCTGGGGAACCTGTTCTGGTGTCTCACTACCCTCACAGCAAAGAAAAAGCCATTCCCCCTTGTCCTATCATTACACACCCTGGTCAAAAGTCCCTTTCCAGCCTTCTTGTAGGCCCTTTTTAGTACTCTAGGTCTCAGGAGAGGAGAGCAGAGCAGAGCAAAGCCCCCTCCCACGTAAGTAAACCTTTAAAACTGTAGAGACTGTCATACCAGGTAAGACCTGAGCTCTGGGTATCTCAATATCTTGAATGCTGGTCAGCTGCTTCATATCACCTGCTGTGTGGTGGAATAGCCCCCAGCAGCTCTTGTCCTGATGTCTGGCAGTTTGGCTCCTTCTTGGTTAGAGTCCCATCCATGCTGTTGGATTTTGGAGCTTTAGCCATGGTTACAGTTGATTTTCCTGATAGCTCTGCATGAGTTATGGGTGGTCCAGTGCTTTTTGAGCCAGGAGAGCTGCCCTGCTGTATGGCCTGTGGCTGCTCAGATTCAAAGCTGCCTTCTGTGGATGGTGGTGGGAGAGTGATCAACATGGTCAGGGAGCAAGGTTCTCCCTGTGAGAAGCAGACAGGCTGGCCACCCCATCAAACCTGACTGCTTTGGCTTCTGCATTTAGTGCTGAGGGCTGACAATCAAAGAGTAGGAATGGATGTTTCCTGTGGAAGCCACCTCTGGAGAGGGATGTGGGACTGCAAGTCAGGCTCTACACGAAAGACTCCTCAGGACACATTGGAGCTGACTAGGAAGAGAAACAGAAGATGAGAAGACACTGCACAGAGGTGAGATTTGAACCAGCACAAAGGTGGGAACAACTCTGGGGAAAAACTGGTTTTGACACACTAGATCAAAGGATCTACACTGAAACCCAAAAGGGTATATAAGCTTCAGTTCCCCTTACTAGCTCCTAGAGAAAGAGGTTACTGAAACTTTGACAGCAGATTGTGGAGCCCCATCATGAGAGGAAAGACTGTTAGAGACCCATCTGGAGAGCTGTAGGTAGAAACAAACTTCCTGATGGGAAAAAGCAGTTGTATGGCAGAGAAAACTAAGACAGGCTTGAATAGCTATCCCTGGCTGCATACAAAAGGGTGGAAATGTGGACACTGACTATGGGCAGCACTGACTGTTCCTTCTGTTCTGGTGTGATGTTGGCCTGAATCTTGCTGGGATTTTACCTGTTCCTGTCACTGATTGGCTCTGGGATTGTGGGTTTGCAGGACAGATGGCAGGACAGACATATTTTGAGGGCTTGCCCTGCATCAGTACTCCTCAACACCCCAGCACTTGAAATCTGAACCTTTTGTGTAATGCTCCACTTAGAAGTCTCA
Source organism: Buphagus erythrorhynchus (assembly GCA_013400855.1). Lineage (NCBI taxonomy): Eukaryota > Metazoa > Chordata > Aves > Passeriformes > Sturnidae > Buphagus > Buphagus erythrorhynchus. Next base: position 81,894 of record VZTT01001947.1, read on the forward strand.
GCCTCTGTGGGGGAGTGGGAGAAGTAGAGCACTGACTAGTCTGATTTCTACAGTTGTGGCTATAAAACAGCCTGTGTGGTTATTGACTTCTTGGTTACAAAGTGATTTTGAAAGCACTGGAGTTTTAGCAGCTACACCTTCCTCTTCAACTTGCCTTTTCGTTTTTTCTTTGTTTAAGTTAGTTGCTACTGCACTTTGACCCTTATCACAGTGAACAAAATTAAGTATAAGTAATATCTATTGGCTTGCTGCTCTTTTGACTGCACATTCAGCAAAGATGACAAAATTTTGTTGGTACCAAAGACTTCAGCACATACGTTGTCATTTATAGCTCACAGCTGAAATTCATGGTCCTGGGTGTTCCTGGAATCAACAGCTTCCCTTCAATAGCTGCTGTAACTCAGTTGTTAGCACTCACACTGTATTTGGTGATGTCTCTGGGGCACAGCAAAGCTGATTATATAATTTACCACATCCTTATGACCTGGATATAAGGATAAACCTCTTTCCCATTAAGACAGACAGATATTGGAACAGGTTGCCCAGAGGTTGTAGTCTCTCTCCCTGGTGGGTTTGATTAGACTGGAGAAAACACAGAGTAGCATGGTCTGACTTCAGAGCTGTCCCTGCTTTGGACAGGTTTCTGGACTTGAGATCTCTTGAGAGATTCTTCTGACTTGAATTATCCTATGATCCCACAAAGTTGGCACATTTGCTTGCAGAAAATATTCCTTTCTAATGCAGTACATGGAATTCACCCAGCGTTTCCCTAAATCTCAACTAGGAATAAGGAATCCAGGCTATGTGAATGTAGTCCTTAGCAAACATGTCATTTCAAGGCTTTTTCCTGCCATAGGTTCATTCACTCTGACTACTACTCTCATTAGGGTTCTATGATTGAAAAGACCATTCTCCTCAGTTTCTTCTATGTCTAGATTCTGGTATTTCTCACTGAAATCTATGAGGTTTCAAAAGCACTAGCATCCTTTCCTCAGGCACCGATTGCTCAGCTAGGGCAAGGAGGACGTCCACTGTTCAGCTGATATGGCTCAGGCAGACACATGCACTTTCTTCTCCAGCAGTAGGAAAGACAGACAAAAAACACAGAAAGGATAACAGATGTCATCTTTGTGGTTTGGGCATTCTTACTTTCCTCCATGGCTCACATCTGGATCGTTTGGATCATACCTTTGGACTCAAGAGGAAACAAACCAGTGCAATGTTCATGTGTACCCAAGGGCAAGGGTTATTCCTAAGAGGCCAAGACAAAAGCCTTTTCCTGGATCCCCAGTCCCCTGTGTTCTCAGGATTGTGTTCATAGTGGCAGTTCTTGTCTCAGTAAACCCAGTGCCTTGGGACTTGACAAGAGCTGACACCATCTTCTGTATCAGGAAGCAGTTTCCTGTGTACCAGTGGTTTCTCAGAAATTGTTCTATGCCGGTGCCTGTGTGGGTGTTTCTGATCACTGTGCCTGGACAAACAAAACTGCTCCAATTTTGGTTGTTCAAGATGAAAATTGAATGTGAAGTCAAATTTCTGTTTGGTACATAATTAAATTCACATCCTTTGCTTCAGATAAGCCATGAGCCTGAGACCACCTTTCAGACATATCTGTGTGCCCTGTACATCTCTGCTCCCCAGCATATACCATCCATTCTTCTTTTGGCAAGGGCATTAGGAAACTCATAAGAAAGCCCACATGTATGATCTTAACAGGGCATGGCCAGCCCAGGCAGTTCATCTGTCCAAACCTCCTGAAGCTCTCACTGTAATTTCCAACAGCATAGGGAAGATGTTCAGCTTTTCTGAATGACAGCATCTCTAAATCTCACCTGGAATATTGGTTGGCTAGCTTCCATAGGGATGGCTTCTTTGAAATCAAACCAAACTCCTCCAAGGTTTCAGTTATACGAGGTCAAATATTAAGAAAAAAAAGAGAGTGTATGTGTGGAGTTTTGTACAGCGGCAGAACACTGTGGTATTTCTTAGCAGAGTCAGACGTTTGTAACAGATGCACATACACTCCCAGAGCAGAGTGTATATGGCCAACACATCTCCAAGAGCCAGCTCTGAGGAGCTAATCATTCTTTCCCAATTAAATATCAAAAATAGGGAATGATGGATGGTTTAATCAGGTCCATCGCATAATTTACTCCGGGGTAGACCATTCACATTTTTTTTCCAAATGTGTCTCGGCACAAGGGCTTTTCTTGATCCGTAATTATTCTCCTCTCTCTTATCTAAAATGCCATTATTCTCTGTTGCTCTCGCTGGGAGGCGTGACCAGAGCCTCACATGGCAGTGAAGGCAGAAGCACTGCTGCCTACTCTGAACCACCATAGCCCTCTTCTCCCTTGTCTCCATCCCTGCCTTCCAGAAACGAGAAGAGCTTGTTTGTTTTTTTAACAAAACTGATGAACTGTCTCCTGTAATACCCTGTTAGCCTATCCTGCTGCAACGTACTGCTTTTGATTTTTGCTTGGCTGGTTTGCTAGCAAACCCCTTTTTGCATGTATATGTACTGCACTGGCGTGCCAAGAGGCGAACCAGATACGTCTATCCTGCTACGTGTTTGGCAAAACCAAACCAATCCTTTTATCACCAAACGAGATGTCATTATAGCCACCCTCTGGCCTCTCCCTCAGCAAAATGAGGCTATAAAAAAAAAAGAAAAAGAAAAAAAAAAAAAAAAGGCAGGTCTGCAGCCCGTCCTATTAGAGTTAATGAGGAAAACCCGGTGGAAGTCAGCAGTGCAGGGGCCTTTCCGCTCCTGAGCTGGCGGTGAGTCAGCACGGGGTGAGTGGCGCTCCGCTCCGCTCCGCACCGCGCCGGCTGCGCTGTGCCACGGCTCGGCAGCGACTCACACCCAGCCTCGGCTGGGGACTCCTCGCGCGGTTATCCTTGCACCTCCCTCAAGTGCGAAGTACAGGGAGAGCGCTCACAAACCCCGTCTTTGAGCGTGGGGATGGAGGATCTATGCCAACAGCTCGTGTCAGCTTCGAGCCTCCGTGTTCCTGTGTCGTGGGGCTCTGACAGGGCAGATGAGCTCTTCCCATTAGATACTCACAGACACCAAAACAGACGCTCCATTACTGCAGCATGCTAGCTGACAGTAATTATAGTAGGGCTCTGCTTACTAGTTCAGTTACGTACTGGCAATCTGGCCTCTTTGCATGCTTTATTTATCAGGTATTAATTGCAGCTTCCACTTACCACCCCCAGTCTAAATCACTGCATTGTCTGTTGCAGAGGTCAGACATTTACTTATTTTTGCTTTTATTATTAGCATGAGAAAACTCAATTACAGCAGGCATGCATACACAAACACACAGTAGTAGGTCTGTGCTGATGTTCTTAAAGATACACATCTGCTGATACTAAAAATAGCTCCTTGTCAGCAGCTTGGTAATTTTAGGCTCAATGAGAATTCATCCCCATGGTAACTGTACAGTTGTTGAATCATTTATTATTTGAGCTTCAAAATCACAACAGTGCTGGCAATTTTCATCCTCCGAACATTTTTAAGGACTTTTTGCAGTGTTGCAACACTCCTTGCTCCACACCATCAATATTTATCAAGCAAACAGCTGTAGCCCTTGAACTGACTACGTGCTTCTCCTTGGACATAGCAGGGCTGGAATACTCGATAGCAGGGTGACAGTTTAAATAGGTTTCACTTTTGTGATAACAGCAGCCCGTGATGTGGCTGTTTGGCCAGGGATGGTACACACGAAGCCCTGCAAACTCCCAGTAGGCAAAATGAAACTTTAAAGTGTCAGCCTAAGCCTCGGTCTTTGTCTTGAGAACCAGAAAACAAGATATCTCAGGTCTCTGTGTTGCAAGAGGTTTTGTAGATAAGAGGCTGTTAGTTTTTAACCTCTCAGATAGATGCTGTTGACCCCAAGCCAGTGGGGGGACACACTGCCTGGCTTTGTGGAGATAAAAGCTGTTTGCACTTTCCCTCTAATATGAGCTTACAGATAATGCTCATAGCTATCTTGTGCTAAACCCAAGAAGAGTCAGACCACTAGGCTAGCAAAGAGCAAGGTGAACCTCAGGTTCCCGAAGACCAGGGGTTGCTCAGACTCAGAATCTGTCTGAGTCTCCAGAGAGTGGGACTAGGGTAAGCTCTGCAGGGTGGGACAGGAGGTACAGAGTGAGCACTGTCAGGTTTGAAACAACAGAAACCACTCAGCAGCAGGAACACTTCCATAGCACACAAACTGCAGTGGAATGGGGTGCCAGAGACTGATTTCAGGATGGTCTAAATAACAGACACCAGCTCTCTCACCAGCTGCATGTGTGACTTTTGTTGCACTGTTCCTGGCCATTAGATTTACTGGAGTGCACAGTACAGAGAGAGATGTTATGTTTCAGGTAGAAGAGGTTCAGTCCCTTTAAGTCTGACAAACTGGGATCTCAAAGACTGACCCAGAAACACAGGCGCTATTCCCAGGTGCCAGCAGTTGTAAGGTGATACACTTAACAGAGCTGATTCTCCTGGGTTAAAACATTGTAGCTATTACACACTGTCACGACTGATGCCGTATTTTTAGATCAAATGCACTTTAATTGTGTGAGCTTTTAAGAAGCTCTTGGACAAAGTAATCTACAAGATGCTTTGAAATCGCCTTTCATCTTATTAGTTCGGTTGAGTTGAACATAACAAAATAAGAATGTGCAGGCACCTTTTACAGCTGCTGTGGAGCTGCCTTTTACTTTAAGCAGCTTTCTGTAAATCTGTCAGTACCCCAAGTGTGTTGTGCATCACCCTGGTGGGATTTGTCAGGTGGTCCTGGTGTGCACTGCAGGGAGAGCCAGCATCTGCCATCAAGGAAAGATCAGTTTCCCCTCCAGAGCAAGGGTATGATCACCACTGATGTCAGTTCAGGTCACCTACATGCCAAGAGACAATATAATGGTTTTCTCACAGACAGGAGCAGGAGCCCATCCACAAACCAGCCCCCAGCTCTGAAGTTCTCCCTTCTGGAGAAGCGGCAGCTATTCTTTATTCTTTATTCTTTATTCTTTATTCTTTATTCTTTATTCTTTATTCTTGCATCTGGTTCCTCAGTCTGCTCATCTAATTAAACCAGAAATGTCCTTCCTTTCAGTTGGTTCAGCTGCTGTACATTTAGCCCAGAGCACATACAGAGAGAGATTTGGAAGACACTGCTTTTTTGTATTTCCACCTACCAGGCTCCATCTGAGAAAGGCTCTCTGTGGCCACAGCCTCAGCTGGTGGAGGCAACGCCAGGTCTCACTGTGCCACAGACAGACACGTCAATAACAGAATTACTTATTTGTAGCAACAAAAAATCTGGTCACAGCCCATAGGATTTTAGTAAGCTGGGAGGTGAAGAAAATCACCTGCACAATAGGCTAGAAGTGGAGTTCATTCTCAAACACTTTGTGGCCAAGAACTTTGTTTCAAGCAATTTTTCCCACTTGCCACACACTGCTGGGTGGGTTGTTTGATTCTGCCCAGCAGGGTGCTGCCCATGAAGATGAGGTGGCTGTGCCAGAGGCTCCTAGCTTTTTCCCAAACATTGTTTTCCTCTTTTTTTCCTGGCAAAGGATGAAGATCTGAGTAATGACCTTAAATATGCTGTTACTGCCTTGAGGTGTACAGCTAAGCACATCATCCAGTTTTACATTGTCACTATTTATTTATTTTTACCTCGTTATACCTTTTTGATCCTGCTTGGAGAGCAGCAGGGTAAAGAACATCCACAGTGATTTTGTGTGATGCTCCAGTGGCATTGCAGACCAAGGGCCCTCACAGCCAGTGAGCTCCCTGGGTGGTTGTAGCCCAGGGTACCTGCACAGTCAGAAGTGAGAATTGAACCTGCAGAGCAGCTGCAATTGGTGACCATGCATGGGAAGGAGACCCAGCCTGCCTGAGACTTCAAGATCAGGTTGGCTTTGAAACTTTGGGTACAGTCTCCTTGAACATAGGCTGCTTTTTAACCTGAAGTCAGAAAGAAATAATGAACATGTCATGCCATTCCATACTATTTTTGCAGTCGCTGTCAGAAAAAGAATCAAGTGTTAAAGCTTGTGTCTCAGCTCTACCTTACTAGTTTTTCTCATCTGGTTGTAACTGTATTTCAGGGATGGCTCACAAGCAGTGGGGTGCTCTAGTAATGTCACTCTGTCACTTTTTGCTTACTATGTGATAGATTTTAAGTGACATTTTTTCCATGTTATATCCCTTCCCACTTCACCTGAAGGCAGACTTGCACGGGCTGAAACTTTTTAATACGTGGGCTGTTTTGTTCTGTATTTGGCCTGAATCTTGCACTCCAAGTTACACATCAGTCTCCTAAAAAATGCAGGTGAAGCGCTGCTGTGCACCTTTTCATGTGGTGAGCACGTGCCAGACGCTGCTGCTGCCTGCGGGAAGATGGGACTGCTGGGAGCTTGCAGCACAGACACCTTCCTCTGCAACCTGCTGTCAGCTTTGATGTAGGGGCTGAGACTGGGAGCTGAGCAAAGCCATGGTTTCCTGGAAGCCAGAGGAGCACGTGGAGGGACACACGGACAGCACAGACAGAGCCAGCAGCCTCTGGATTACAGCAGCCCATGCAGCTGCCCGTGTGCATGGAAGGACACGACATGGGAATTGGTGTAAGAGATCTCAGAGCAAGCACTCACAAAATCCCATTCTGCTGCTGATGCTTCTTTATACAGTGATGGATAGATTCTCTCTCTGCAGGCACCAATGTGTAGCAACTCTCTAAAAAGCAAATCAGGCTTGCTGATTAATGTAGGCCATCTTTAATTTTCTCTGCACTCATTTCTGCACATTCTCATTTCATTCCTGTGCTATTGTGGTGGGCTCTCACTGCTAAGTGCATTTAAATGTGACTTTAAGCCATGTGAGAGAGGACTCTCCTCTGTCCCTTTCTCCCTCTGTCCCTCCCCATCAAGGATCTCACTGCAGCTGAGTTCATACAGCCTCAGCTCTTGTCCAAACCTCCCAAACACCAGCAGCGATTCACAGCAGGGCCTCAGCATTCCCCCTCCAGGCTCCCTGAGGGTGGTGAGCCCAGGTCCATTCGTTTATTACCAGTCAGGCTCACAAATCAGCATGAGATTAGTCATTAATTGCTTGGGCAGACAGGGCTTGTAGCTTTTGAGGTCCAAACCACCCCTGCATTTTATTTCTCTTCTGTGGTGCAACAAGACTGGGTAGGATAAGCTTCTTCCCCCCATTTGCCCATTGTGGGAAGTCTTGACTCAGTGTGGGATGATTTGATGTGCTAGTGCTATCAGCAGGGTGAGAACCTCCAGCTGGCCTGCACCAAATTCCCCCTGAGTCTTCTCAGGCTGCTTCATTGCCTGTGATGCTCTGGTGACAGACCTGTGTTATTGATGGTGCTCCTTGATTTTGCACTGCTCATTCCTGGCTCGGCCCTGGGGCTCCCTTGTGTGTGCAGCCACAACTTTTTACCCAGCTCCAAACTGGGTTCAGTAATAGCCAACTATAGAGTAGTTAAAGATCTCCATTGCTTCTCTATGCCCAAGAATGCCATGAACCCTCAGAGCTATGCCCAGCACCCAAGGTGTGGTGGCATAGGGCTGGGTGCAAGCATGGCTGGTGAGGAAGAAGGGATGTTCAAAGGGAGGTGCTCTCATACAATGAAATCATGGCCCCAGGATACGATTAGGGGCATATCTTGTAGGCAGAAGTGATACCTTTCAGTGACTGAGGAGATAAAACTGAAAAAAAACCCAGAGTTTGGGTGTGAGATGGTATGATATTTCTGTGTTTCAGACAGTTTGTCATAGGCAATGAGAGCCAGTCAGGGTAGGGCTTACTGCAGTTCATGTGGGCTCCTTGCTCAGCTATGACCACTCAATCAATCATCTCCCTTGAGCCCAGCCAGGCTGATGTGTGCAGCCACATTTCTCCCAGGAGTAAGTGAAGAAATGGGATTGGTATTTAATAACTTTCCTCAGTGCAGTCACTGTCAGTTTTTTCAGCTGTTTTTCAGCTTGGTTCTGTAGGCATGCTTTGGCTGTATGTCCTTTCAGCAGGGTTTGCTGTGACTCTGTTACTGTAGTGTCTCATTGCAGGAGCTCCCAGAGCAGACCTGGGCAGATGGAGGTAGTAAACCAAGGAACTGCCACGTGATATGCAAGAGCCACGGGAGAACAGTTTTTATCACCATGCTCCATTTACACCATGAAAACAAACTTTTACCTTTGTTTCCTTTAGTACAGCATGACCTTCCATCAGCTCCACAAACCAAGCAGGGCAGAGGTGGCAATGGTGGGTGAAAGCAAACTCATCATGCTTACTCTAGCTCTGACTGCCCAGACTTGCTTGCCAAGTAGCCCATCTGTGACCTGTGGTGTGTAAAAGGATCACTTGGCTCCTTTCTGGGTGAGGATACAAGAGAGCACAGTTGTTTACATCTCCATACAAGTGATTAACGATTAAACAACAACAAAACAAGGAGGTTGTATGGCTCCAGGAGCTGACCATGCCCGTCTGAGCACATGCTGAAATAACCAGTTGTTTTAAGGGGGTGATAAGCCCAGCAAATACAGGCTCCGTCCCTGAGTACAGCACCAGAAAGGGACATGGTCTGGATGGGAGATGCTGGGGAGTGGACCATGCCTGCCCTTCGTCATCCTCTCTCCTGGGGCAGCACTTCGATATTTGCACAGGATGGCTGGTGCTTTGTGTCTCCTTTCATCCCCTTCCCTCCCAGTGAGGGGCACAGCCCAACTCTACTCTAGTCCTAGCCCCAGAGAGGCAAAGGAGGTGACTGGGAAAAGAAGAAGAGGGCAGAGGGGGGAGCACAGAAAAAGAGAAAAATGAAAAACTTTCTCCATGTAACACAATTTAAATATAGTCTTTATGAAAGTATAATATATATTTTCACCTTTTTTTAGATTAATTCCAGTTACCTTCATGTTATAAGTTCTTTACACATTCAAACACATGGCAATAGATTCACATCTCAAGTTCAGTCAATACTCTTCACCTCAATAAAGTTACATTGTGGAATTGGACTTTCATCTTTACTGATGGAGTCTCAAGCTTTCCTGCTTAAATAAATAAAATTGCCTCTAGCTGAGAACCTGCCTAACTGAGATAATGGAGATACTAAGGGATAGTAAAGCTGTGAGATTTGCCAACTAATTTTGCAAAAAGAAAGCAGAACATACACACTTCTCCCTTTTGAAGGAAACATTTCTAGATTTTTTTTAAACCATACACATTATAACAGGGAAATAATATTCTATTCAGCTTTAGGTTAAATGATATTTAATGTTGTAATGAATTTAAACAGAGACATATTGAAAAGTCACATAAAGGATTAAGTTCTAAAAATATGGAATAAAAAAATTCCCAAACATGACAGAGCTTGTGAAAAATAGCAAAATATATATGATCTGAGTTGGGGACTAAAATGTATAACTAACTTTATAATATCTGAGGTCAGAGTCTCAGAGTCCTAAGAAAAAAAGCAGTATTATCACAAAGATGAACATCTGAAGAGGACATCTTGTCCACCTCTGTGCCTGACAGTGGGACCAGTTACAGCAGTGCCATTTCTGATAAGTGCTTGGCCCACCAGTCCCAAAAGATTACCAGGGTGGAGACTCTACAGCCCCTCCAAGCAGTTCAGATCAGTATTTAACTACTGCTGGTAGGAGAAGGTTTGTTCTGAACCCTTAATCCCTTCCTGTAACTCCATCCTCACTCCTGGTCCCATGCACAATGGGAAGAATTTATTCCTTCTCTCTCCGTAGCCATATTTTTTAATATATGGTTCTCCTAGCCCTCCCCAGGCTCCTTTCACCAAACTAAACAATGCTAATACCTTCAGCAGGCCTGGGGGAGCTGTTTTCTCATTGCCTCCCTTCACTCTGCAGTTTTTGAGCAAACTATTGGTTATAAGTTTTTACTGAAGTTTTACAGTTACACTGTAGAGAATACTTTGAAAATACAAAAGGCATCCCAAACAAAAAGCCCATTTGTGCAACCCAACACAAAGTTTGTTTTTGTAAAACCATTTAATGATTTTTTGCATTCAGTTTGTGATTTCTATTTCCAAACCTTTTCTGGCCTACTGCTTCCCATCCCCTCATTGTCTGTCTCTATTTGCATACTTGAGATATTCCTGCACAGTTAATAGGCAAAAATTCTACTCCCCCATTACTTCCCTCATGGCTTATATAGGCTAATTTTCTTTATGCATAACTACTAATTGGTAATTGTGCTACATAATTAAAGGCAGAACCATTTTCTCTGAAGGAAAAGTTGGAAATACCATTTAAAAGTATTTTGCATCAATTAATCACATTCAATGTACTCATGTTTACAGAAAAGTGATTTGAAAAAAAACGCCCTGTCAAATACTTTAGACTGTCACAGTATGAAGTTTTGCAAGATAACATGTAAATCTAGATTACTGTGGCTGTAGTGAGTGGGGGAGGGTTGCACCGAGGAAAGAGAAGGGCAAAAACCAAGGAAGAATTAAAGGGGGGGAAGACTGAGTTTTTAAAATTAGATACTAGAAATGAGATTATCACTTGCCTTGTCCGGAAGACTTTTTCTACTTTGTCACTCCATCACCCTCTTTTTATTCTTTCTTGCCTTGTACTTACTTTCAGGGATACCAAGGCACTGTTGTGGATTTGGGTTCATGTTAACTAAAAACTCCTACAGCACCACCTACCTAAAGTGCTCGTGTATTCCTCAGTTCTGCAATATTTATTTTGAATGTGCCAAAGAACCTATTTAATTTGCCACTTTCAGCCTCACACATCTCTTTATTTCAGTTTCCCTCCCCCTTCCTTCAGCTCTAATGAGGATTATAAGTGCCATGGAAAGGTGTTGTGATCTAATCCTGTAGCTGAAGCTCAGACCCAGGGTAGGCAGGGAGACCCAGGGCTGGTAAAAGACAGCAGTTATTTCAGAGCATGTACAGCACCTGATTTCTCTGGTAAGAATGACAATTGTGGTGCTGAGTTACTTGCTATAGTCCAGAGAGACCAAGCTCAAACTACCAGCTCTGACCCTCTCTTAAAGCAGACAAGGCACTGGGTCTAAACTACTGGTCACATTACTTTCCTTGCATAGAAGTCAAACACCAAGAAAGGTGGGGAGAGCATGAAGTGGAAATATAAAAGTAGGACCAGAGGTGAAAGGTTAACTGCATTTCTCATTTTCTGAGTACATTGTGTGATCAAAGTTTGAAAATGCCTACTCCTGTAAGCCCTTAAAAATTTAAATACCTGAGTGCATAAGAAAAGCATACAAGAATCAGAGACAAAGCATTTAACATCCCACACATTTTTACAAAAAGTTACAGCATTTTTTTTTTCCCTTGGATAATCCATTTTACATTCCTAATTATTTCTGCACTGTAAAATATGCCTGCATATATAGTTTAGTGGCTTCTTTTGCAGAGATTAGACAAATGTATACAAGACAAGATTTTTTTATTAAAATGTCAAATGCAAAATTAGAGGTTGTAAAACACTTTAATTAAAAGAACAATTTTAAACTGTGTGCAAAATTATGTAAAAAATACTTTTTTGCTATTTCAAAGAATGAAAGAGATAAGACTTTGTAGGTTCAGGTTGAACTATTTTTGTGTTAAGAGCAGCTTAATACTTTCTCTATCAAGCAGAAACCCTCAAGGACTTGCATGATTTCAGCACCTGTGCTCTCTCTAAGTGAAGGGCTTAGTGGTCTGTGTGCACATGTCTGAAAGTTGTGCATGAACTTTAAAACAGTAACAGATCGATCTGGTCACTTCCAGAGTTCTGGTGGTTTTTCTCTTGAGCACAATTGGCTTGAGAAGTGGTAAAGCTGGAAACATAATCAAAATCTCCATCTAGGCTCGCTGTGTTTTTTCAAAACATCAGAAAGGGTAGAAGAATCTGCATGAGAGAGTTGTGCAGGTCACTGAACACCATGATAAAAGCAAATATTAATTTCTTGATCTCCCAAATATAAAGTTTTTACAGAAGAACCAAAAGCTTTAGTTTTCACCTTATGCACACTGTTTAAATGACATTTTCTACTAAAGTTTTGAGTGCTTCACTAAGAGTATACCAGAATTTATTCACTATTACATGACCTTTTACCTTTGGAAGTGAAGCTTTACAATCAAGTCCAACATGGCAATGCCATTACTATCTCTCAGGGCCTGCTTTGGCCACTTCTACCTTCCTGTCTCTGGCCCAACACAGGTACTAGCACTGCTAAGCTATAAACTGGCTGAAAACAGAAAGACAAACCCCATGAGTTTTTCAGCTGGATCAGCTTCCTGATCTAGTCACTGGATGGCAACACAATAAATGGATGGGAAGTGATGTAGCATAGTTTAGGCCAGGAGTCTATTAAGCAGCTAATTATGGCTCCGACAGTCAGTGCAGGGATGGGATTTAGCTTTATCAATTCAGCCAAAGGCCAGCTTGTTAGACAATGAGCTGAGATAGTCACTTTTACACATGCAAAAATAGCACACTTGGAGCAGATGACAGTGAGGTGATGCTGCAGGTAAAGATTTTGACCAGAAGTAGATTATACCCTGGGCTAAGTTGTCTGTGTCAAAAGCAGAAGAATTAGAAAAACTGGACAGTTTTGTTGCTATTCTTCAGAGGAGAAGCTGAAAAAAGGAATAGAGGAAAGAAAGGGGCATAAAATAAATCTAATCACTTATTTGACTATGTACTTTTTCAAAGACTAGAGATTACAGAAGCATTTTTTGCAAATACATTTCTTTATCTTCCTCTGAGACTACAACATAAGTCACATAGTCCATCAATACACTGCTTTACAGTTCAACTTGCATTTTTCTGCACAAATGCTTTCTGGGTGACTTTACCCTTCGATTGTTCCTGTACAGAAGATCAAGTAAACCAAATTTGAAAGGCTGAAGTGGCCTGATCAGAAAGCTCACAAAAGCAAGAGTAGCTGCCATTATACAAACTACTTCATTGCTGCAATTTTACATCAATGTGAAGCTTAGACATTGGATCTGTAGTTACCTAGGAAAGCGGCTCATTCTGTCTAACCAACACCTTGTCCTAGTGCATTGCTAGGAGAGTAACATCTTCTCCACATTTTGCTCCACAGAGAAAACTGGCTCTGAAAAGCTTTCTACAAGATCTCAGTACTGGTATTAAAGCTTGAAGTAGCATGCATTCAAAGCCCTGGGAAACATGCAAAGCAGCAGCCCTTAAGATGACTGGAGGAGCTAAAAATCCTTTAAATGATGGCTTTCATAAGGTTTTACATGTTGCAGTGTGATATTCTGGACACAGCCAAGTGTAGCCACCTTCTCAGGGCAACAAATGATGAATTATGTTGAGTATGGTGGTTATCTGAATAAAACACTATGATACCCACAAACCCTATCTCCTGGGGTTTGTTATCCTTACCTTCACTAAGGAAGTCTAACTGCTGGGGCCTTTAAATGCAAATCCATTCTTTGGACACTGTCCTGGCCGCATCATTTGTGTGTACAAGTCCATCCTCTGCTGCATACTACAAACACAAGTTAAGACAGAAGCAATCAGAATCCAAACTAGTGCAGAAGAGAGCCAGCAGCTGGCTATGCAACCTTAACCTTTCTTAGGGTGCTGGGCAAAGTTCAGGCTGCAGAACTAGACATTCATAATGCTCCCATCACCATGGCATTAAGAGCAACTCAACAACAGAAACAACACTGCAATAATCAGCTTTCCCTAACAGCACAACACAAGGGTACACAGGATCTTGTCGAAGACCATTGTCTCCAGACTCTGGAAGCCCCAACTGACTGATCTCAAGAGAGTGTCCCTGGAGACAAACACCTCCTGCACAGCCACACATGCCCAAAGTCTCTAGAGGAAAAGTTGACAAGTTCACTACTAAATAGATTTGTATAGACCACTTAGCCCTAAAGTTGTCCTAATACTGAAGGATGTCACTGGCTTCTCCTACTTACTCTATAACTTTATGGAAAAAAAGAAATAAAGAACTCACTCCTCCAAGAGCTCATGCTTCTTGCAAAGTTACCTCAAGTTTTGCTTTATCTCCTGAGCATGGCATCAAGAACCTACCCATATCCATCATGATTTCAATGTTCTTCCTTAGAACTGGGATAACCCCTCCAAACCACACTAGAGAGGTAGCTCCCAGATAACCTGCACTTCTGTTCTCCTAGCTCAAGGCCAAGAAAATATCATGAGAAAATTTCTACTGGACTCTATCAGTCTTCCCTTTGTGTCCTTACATCAGAGTTTCAATCCTTAGCTAAGGTGGTATTCACAAAAACTAAGTTCAGCCCAAAGTTTACTGTCCCAAGATGCCTTGTGGAGGAGCCCTCTCCACATGAGTCCTACAGTGTTAGCCTATATTCCATCTCTCTAAATTAAAGCTCATCTTCTTGAGTGCCTCTGTAGCTTCCAAGTCCAGTGGGCACATTTGCCCCCAAGCATATGTTCTTATCAGTTTTCAGTCTTGCTCTCACCAAGTTCCATTATTTGCAAAGTGCCCCAAGTCATCTTTATGCAGCAGAGTAGGGAAGGGAATAGTTGCATCACAGCAGGTAACAAGTAAATCCAGCAGACAAGCCATTCCTGGACACAATACATAGATATTTATAACCACTGTCTAGAGAAACCTCTTCAAGGTGTTTCAAGAAGTAAATGAAATTAACTGAGGTTTAACACTGCTGCTTCTACAGGGAAGAGCTGTCCATGTCTAGAAAGAGAGCTGCTATTCCTTTTTCCATAGGAACTGTTTATAATGCTTGTTCATCCCCATAACTGCGCTCCCGGGTACCTCTGTGACAACATCTTCACTGGTGGTTCCACTAGATAGCAGAGGTAGTCTGGTGCCAAGGACAACACTTGTAATAATTTTTGCCAATTTTGAGCCTATTGTCAGGAAAAAAACAGCTGTAGCAAGGTAAGTCTTGATGCTGTAGAGTAGCATCTTTATACAAACTTATCACAACACTTCCCACTAATCATTTCCTGCATGCCCCTTCTGTTACATTAGTAGTCATACTAATCCCTAAAAAGCTACTACCACAGTCAATACACCTTTGTACTACTCAGATTCTCAAACATAAGATCCAAGGGTCAGTTTATGACACTAATGAAGTTGAAAATAAGTTTTCCCCCATCAGTGCACCATTCAGCTTAGAACTTACAGCCATCACATGCTGTCTCCAACTTTTTTTTTAATGTAGCTATAGAATAAGGATATGAATCCATGGCAGATATGCCCATCCACAGTTTGGATGCCAGCTCCAGGTCAGTATCTGTCAAACACATCTGAAGATGGGACTCCCCACAGCTGCCAGCAAGGCAGTATTACTTACGTTTCATGGACTGTTTTTAAACACAGCGTCTTTTGTGGTCAATGGCAACTGCCAGATTTAAAGGTTAGTGCCATAAAGAGACAGGCTTGTCTTGTTTTAAAGCAATATTAATGCCACAATATAATTTATTCAGGAGTGATAAAATATTTTCTTATGGTCAAAATATTCAAATCTGTAGATGTTAGAAACTTTGATATTCTTTTTCAGGTCTTTCATAGCTTTTCTCAAAGGCTAAGGGTGCTACCTGCTCTGACTCCCTAAGAGAAGATAAAATTGGCTGGGAACAGTCCATAGGTTATGTTCACCCAGTCTGAGGGCTGACAACCTCCCAGAGGAACAGCAGAAAGTGAGTTAGAGTGGTCACATCTCTATGGAAAAGAAGTCAATAGAAGACACATGAAAACATAGTGAAAAGTGTCCGGGTAGGCATACAAGCCAAGTATTCCAGCCTATATTCTCTAATCAAACAAGCCACAGAAACAAATACTTGCATGTTTTACATCAGGCCAGACAGAATTTCTACAGTTGCTCTTAGTAGGTCTATACCATGATGCAGTGCAAAAGCTTAAACTCTTTTTATACCCATCTAGTTCTTGAAATCAAATATGATAGGAAGCATTTTCCAGTGCAAACCTTCTTCCCTTATGAACTGATCTTTCTTCTTAGATCTCATCAACAGGCAGATTAGATTTTTTCCAATCAATATTTCTGAGATTGTTGTATTCTCCAAAGAAGCTTAAAATAAAACACAGTTCAATTTCAGAAATCAGTTTTGGATTCAAGAACAAGTTTTCATACATTCTAAAGGTTGATGCTGGCATTCAAGCAGCACTTACACACCTCAAGGCATCCCAAATATTCATCACTAAAATACTATGTGGAAACATTGAGGTTCACTGTCCTGATTTCCTAACAAATTTTTCCATTATACATTTGCTTAACAGATACCAATATCCAGATGGAAGCTGTGGTTTATATTACAAGTGGGTGTAAGTTGGGAGCAGTCAGCATACATAACCAAGCAGGTTTTCAAATCTCTGCCAAGTATCTGCAGGTCCATCAAGAGAACCACAAACATACACAGCACTATTTGCTCGTAGGAACAAATATGTGCATAGACACCACCTAGAGGTTTCAGTTTCTCTCCCTGCAGATTTTTCCATCCCTATTTTTCTTTTGACTTTTTTTATCTGTAGTC
>VZTT01001948.1:0-38158 GCA_013400855.1 Buphagus erythrorhynchus
AAGCTGAAGCAGGAGGGCATCCTAGAAAGGGCAAGGGTAAGGGGTCCAATAATGGAAGAAGGAAACAGCTCCCAGCACTGGGATGGAAGTGTTAGGAGCGACTCTCCTCCGAAGCCAAGAGCAAGCGAGCCACAGCAGCTGCCCACCACCCTCCTTTACCTGCTTCTAATCTTGTGGTGTTCCCCTCCTCTTTTATTGGAGAGAAAACTCCCCAATAAACAGGGAGGTTTCCCCACCCCCTCCCAAGGACCAAGCCATCAGTGCTTCTTAGCATGTCAATGGGAAAAAATTCCACAGGCAAAGAGGAAGGGAAAAGCCAACCCCCCCAGGTGCCCTAAAGATGTCATAAGAGTTACTGATTCACTGGAGGCAAGGTCCAGCCCTGCACTGCCTGTGTTTGCAGGTAGGAGCTTGCTTGCCAAATGCTTTGCCTCACATTTTTTTTGATTGTTGGGGCCATGTGGACCCACCCCCTGCCAGAAGTTTCCCGGCTGTGTAGCCTTCCCTTTTATGGGGTACCAGATGCAGCAGTCAGGAGCCCAATGCTTTCTTCTTCTACACCAGGGACAACCTCTAGGTGGTCTTTTAATCCTGTCCCCTTGTTGAGGGCAATCATTTTTAAAATGACCCATCGAACCACATTAAAAACAACCTCTCGCCTGTGTGTCCAAAACCCGGAAGTATGTGGCTAAAGGCGCTGCCAGAGAGTTAGCATTATAAATGGCTGTTCCCACATTTTGGCATGCTCTAACCATATCTGCTATGTCACAAGTATGCAGGTTACGAAGAGCGAGCAATACTTTTCTACGATCTTCATACGCGTTTGTGAAAGCAAGCTGCCACAACAGAATAGCTCTGGCTTCATCATTATTGGCTTGCTAGGAGAGCGGAGCTTGTAGTCTGTCCAGGAACTGTACAAACAACTCTGCTGGACCCTGTAAAATCTTAGCGAAAGACATGTTAGAATCAATACCCATCCCCAGGAGTCGCCACAGGGCTGCAGGGCTAGGCGAGTGATGATATCATACACATCATGCGGGTAGCCTGCCTGCGCTGTAGGGACTGCGAAAGCACCCTCTCCGGTCAGCTGCACAATGACGATTGCTGGGTTTCTGTCCTGCAATGCTTCCACCTGGGTCATACACAGTTCTTGGTAATCGGTTAGCCAGACTGCAAACTGCGTTGCTGTTAGAATCATTTTCATTATGCTTTTCCAGTCGTGATGTATGAGGACAAATGTGGTACTGATAGACTCTGAGTAGCTTAGGGCATGATGGGAGGATATGCTACTTTCTTTTACCAGCATCCTCAGCTCTTTAATTACTTTACAGTTTAGTTCTCAGTATGCTGGCCATTGGTTCTGCGCATATATTATTGGGCAGGCTGTGACGACTGCCAAGTTGCCCTCCTTCATGGCGGCCATTGCATTTCTGTTGCATTTCTGCCAACACTGGACTACTGTATTGCCATTTTGGGCAGGGAGCGAGCCTGCCACCTGCTCATGGCACAGGAACTCCGCGCTGAGAGGATCAACTACACAGGGGTTTCCACTGGGGTAAGACAACTTTGCGGGACTTGCGTTAATCTCGGAGTAAGGTGATTCTACGGTGTATGGGTTAATCTCGGGTTCTGGTGGAGATGAGGGAATCAGCTTCCAAAGCCATGTAATGGCTGACATTCGTGCGACTTTTAATGTCCACCATGATTATCCCCCATGTAGCAAGGCGCCCGCAAACTTCGGTATCGCCGTTCCTGGTGATATCAAAAAGTCTCTGCCCTATCGTTGCCAGACTTCTGATTGTAGGGGCCCACTAAAGGGAAAATCTTTGACATGATTAAACACCCAGTCCAGCAGGGTGCTTAATTTCACATCAGTAATATTAATAGTTTGCTGATGTAGAAGTTGCTGTATCTGGTCCAAGTGTCTGCTTTGTTTCAGGGATATTCCACCTCCCATATTTGCCCCCACTGGTCTATTCACCCTCTAGGTGAGGACGCACTTTTGGATTCCTGAGTCCCTTCCCAAACTCTTCCCAGATGCTTTTCCCGGACTCTTCCTGGCCAGTTCCTTGACCTAGTGGGAGTTCCTACCGGAGCAGTATGCACACCTTGCGCTGCCTTATAGGTCCCAATTCAGGCCAGCCATTTGTAGCAATGGCGAACAAAGCGACATGAACTCCCTTATGCATCCAAAGCAGATCACTTTATTGTAGAAATTGCACCCTTTTTATACCTTTAATCTCCACCTGACATAACTGAAACCAAACAAAGCCTAACAGAACTTAACAGAAAGAGGGCACCCATTGGCTGGCTCAGCTGCAGTGCTGCTGTCCACACGTCCTTCCATCCAATCAGCCTCCCGCTCATACGCTGTCCACGCGTTCCTCCAGCCAATCACAATCTCACTTCCAGCTGTCACTAACTGCCTCTGCTCACTTATAACCATTGCTCACCCGTCAGCCGACTTCCAACCGTCCAGCCTGCAGCTGTGCCTTTCCCCCAGGGCCTCCTGGTGAGCAAAAGCCTTAACCACTTTAACAATTATAACCCTATATCCTACACCATTCCATATGGATTTTGGAGAAATCAAGAGAACTCAACCCAGTTTATCTTTCTTCCAGTGAACCCAGCATGTCCTGGGACAAAATGGTAGATTGCTTGCCTTTATGTGGATATCAGTGCCATGGAAATATTTTATATACTTTGCTAGAGATGCTCAGTGACTAGAATTAATGAGTTCCGTGGTAACTGAGGTCATACCAGATGCTTTCCCATACCTTCCCTCACAAAATACACCCAAGATTTTGCAGGATAATCAAGCTTCATGTTTAGATGATTTATAGTGTTCTGGGACACTGGGGATTCAGAGTGTCTAGCTGAGCAGGAGAAGGTAATGATTTATAATTAGCTAATGTGTTTTTATTGTAATTTGTAATAGTGGATTAGAAAAATGCTATGGAATTTGGGACACAGCATTCTCACTGTGCTTTTTGATGTTACTAGGCTAAACCCATAGTGTTAGCATAAAGTCATGGCAGACTCTACAGCAGGATTCTGTTGCTGAAGCTTCACCCTAACTGCACTAAGCAGATTTGATTACTTTTGTTATTCCTATTTCTAATTGCAAGAGAGAAGCTCAGGCAGAGAGATTTTAACAAATATTTGGTTCACATTTCTTCCAATGTGAACCAAATCATGTCATAATTGCTAATAAATGTATTATCAAATGTGTCATACACCTTTCTTTCTTTGCTTGTTTTAAACCAGTCATTTCTTCATAAAAGCGAAGGACACACAAGTAACCAAACTTGATGTCACTGTCAGCATTTTGATTAGCTAAAGTGATTAATTCTGCAATAGATAGTTAAGAGATAGAGTGATAGTGGGGAGAGACAGAAGCGAAGATGAAAAGGGATTTAGGGACAAGATGAAACTACAGATAGAAGGAGTCAAGGGGGAAAGTATAGTGTCAAAAGGAAAATTAATACAGACATTACAGCTTCATACGTTTTGGAAAACAGGTCAAAAGGACATCTAGTTAAGATCTGACTGTGAGTAGTCATAGAACAAACTATTGAAGCTCTCCTGTTTACCTTTCATTACCAGGCAATAACAGAGACATAAAATGAAATTAGAAAGCTGCAGATGAGAGACAGTTTAACAAATATTCTGCTGTGTGGTTTACAGCTAATCTATAAAGCTGTCTTCTACACAATATTCTTGGCAAAAGTAATTGTTTTTAAAAGTTGGATATTTTATGTGAATTAGCAGAGTAAATGCATTAGACTATCTAGTAAAACACTGTAGGGATTAATATTCAAAATTCTTTGCAAAAAGCTGTTCCCTGCTGCCTCAAGAAAGACTTACTCCTCTTATTCATGATGAGAGTTTACAGTATGTCTAAAGTTCTCTGAAAGTTACTTTTTGGTTAATTTTAGACACAGGTTCAGAGGCTACTTGAATCACTGATTTGTTGTTATATGCTTTTCCAAAGAACAGTTAACAGGTGAAATCCTAGAACACAGACATGTGTACTAGGCTTATTACCCCTATCATTGGAGTTAAGATTGTACCCAATACATCCTGGCAGAATTTTTGGGTCTGGCACATAGGAATATGTTCTAGTATATGGACAGATGATCAAGATTTGTATAGGAATAGGGTCAAAGAGGAAACTTTTTCATAAATAAAAGTCATTACTGCATTACTGGAATCTCATTCAACTTTAGGTAGTGGAAGCAAATTAATCCAGCAACTTCTATTAGAACTGTACATGGACTGTAACAGTAATAACATATCTACTACAATTGCACAACTAAGACACAAATATGGAAACAGTCAGTATGGAGAAATATCTTCATATTTCTTGGGTTTGTGGTATCTTCTGGATACATACTTCTAAGAGCTATGGAGCTGCTGGAAATGTAGTGTTATTATAGTCCTATAATATCAGAAACAATTTCTATTACCTTCTTGGTTTTTTTTAACTGTACACTAGGTACTGCTGGCTTAACACAACCCTGCAATTCTTACTTAAACCTGTACTTTGCTGTGCTCATCTATATTTATTACATCAGGAAGCAGTAAATTAAATAAAAATGTGGTGGTATCCCCTATATACTATTAATAAAGTGGATACTCTCTCTCTTTTAATTTTATACCTATGAATACCGTTCTCAGGAAATCTTGGGAGTTATATTCAATTCATACTGCTTTCAATTGTGAAACATCTGACCACTGAATATTTAATTTTTGTATATCATTACTGAAATATATTCTTCTTAAAGAGAATATCGTTTAGATCCAAGTAGTGAATAATCACTTCAGATGACTGTTTGCCAATCAAAAGTCTGTTTTCCTACCTGTGTGCATTTGTGTATTACCATAACTTAGCTCAAATCTGCAGTAGTGTCTTCTAATGAAAACATCTTTGGAAAACAGCACATAGATTCTTAGAAATAGATGTTTAAACAAAAAGAATATAAAATTTTCACTAGAGGTTTAAGAAATCCTTATTTTTCTTGTCCACTTGATTAGACAGAGGTTCCTACCCTCCCCTAAGCCAGCAGTCTCGTAGTTATAAAGTTTTCAGAGTCATGCAGAAAACAGACATTCAGTTCTCTTCTAATTTCAAATACCTGTTGTACTTTTGGTGTGAGCTTTTGCAGAACTAGGCTATGGAATCAATTCTCTTTTTATTTAGAATTAATTTAATTAATATAAATAAGGTATTAGTTAATATGGGAAGGAAATCAGACAGAAAATTAACTTTGTTTTCTTTAGTCCTGGGGAATATAATGTTTGTGGGGTGTTAGTCTCTCCCTTGCTTTGTCACTGCCCAAGAAATATCACTTTGAATGTGAAAAGATTTTCTTACGTAACTGCTCTGAAAAGAAAGCATTTCCTTAGAAGAAAGAGGTGCATACAGCATATATGGAAAGAATGAGTGGCTCTGGTAATTTAAGACCTTTTCATCCCTCTCACTTGGAGACCTGCCTACCATCCAATTCCAACAGTTTGAGGTCTAACAAGGTAAGAAATGGAAGAAAACCACCAAAGAATGATAACAAACTGTCCATACAGGGAATTTACATAACAGTCCAGAATCTGAGAAGGCAATAGAGAAAAATCATAGGAAGAGAGAGATATCCTATTGCAACATCACAGTGTAACCCATTGGCTGGAAATTTTGATCCCTGTATACTGAAAGACCTAATACAGAGTCTTTAAATCATTCTTTGTCATATTGTCAAGGACTTGTGTTGTCCATCTGCACAGAGATGAATTTCATCCAGCATGATTTGTTTCATTGATTTCAGTGAGGTGAACTGAGAGTACAAGATGGCTACAGTTGTACACTTAGGTTGTTATGAACAACAATGTGGTTCTAATAATCTGCAGTGTTTGGGAGAAAAGCAAATCCTTCAGAAACCCAGTGGCTTATTATTTGAAAAGATCTGATATTAACAATATAGCCAATGTTAACAGAAGTATTCTCATGCTTTATGAAACTTCCATCCATGCTTTTGTAAGTCACACCTTGTAGCAATTGTTCTTTGTCTTGATAATTACAGCGTAAAACTGACTTCCTGTTTGATTGCTCTTTCAGCACAACAGAAGGCATAAGAAGCAAAAAAACCCATAATTGCAGAAGGGTTTTGTAATAGCAATTCTCACCTTATATCAATTTGAAGAGTCTTAAGCATTTTCCAAGATATGCAGTGGTCCTTATAGAGCAAACCAAAGTTGACTGGCAATAGATTTACTCTCCGTAATTACTTTTTGCAGATTCTTCAGAAGTAGATCAGAAGTGTCCCAAGGACTGATTTACAGCAAAAAAGATATTTATTTACTATCACCTGTTAGATGTTGTTTTAGTAGCAGTTTAACCTGAAATAGCTCTTGAACATTTGAACTGCTAGAATCCTCTTTTGAGTTCTGCTGGGTCCTCATAAACATTCAGTAACAGCTATGCACTCAAACACTAACATGAAGATATCACTGAATGTCTATTTTTAGGAATTTATTCTAACTTATGATGTTGCTAAAGCACCCTACTTTTGATGATGAAGCTCTGTTGTTTATACAACCATTACTTTCAGTAAGTTTGAAAGCAGATTTCACAGTGTAACTGGCTCAGGCAAAGTCAAGGAAGGGGCACCCATCTCTTTGGTGTTCACAGTCCCACAGTTCTTTCTGTTGCTTTTCAAAATATACTGGATCAAATCCTAATCCAGTATAAAGCAGTTTAGATCAATGAAATAAATTCTGCTGTGGAGTAGGGCAAATGGTCTCTGTTCAACTTTTCTGCAGTGCAAATGCAGTAAATACATTTTTCATGACACAAAGATTCTGATCAAAGCTGCACACCCTTGAGTGATCTATATATCAGATTTAACTTCCATGAGACTAAAGTTTAGGCTTTAGTTCCTTTCATTTAAAAATTATTTCCAAATCTTAAATTTAACATTTGTTTTGACTGTTTAGCTTACTTGCATATGTATCCCATGAAGAACCTTGTTTAGAGTAAAAAAAAAATTAAAAAATATGATCACTGCAATTTTTCGTGCTTCAAATTATTATTTTACCTGTTATATTGCTTTCTAAATGTTAGGGATATCAAATGTGATCATTTCCCTTGCTACTGGAGGCCCCTCTGGTGCTACAGAGAACTGTTTAGAGCATCAAACCATAACGGATGCTCAATCTTAGATAATAATTTATGTCTTTTAGCAAATACAAAACAATGAATGCAAATCAAGTCCTTCCTTTCCATGAGTCAGATGCTATTTCCTTGATACTTGTGATGCAGAAACCTAGAGTTTAATCTAAAAACCATTACATTCATTAAGCAGCATTCTATTGACTTCAATGGTCTTTGAATAAAGCTGATAGCCCATTTTGTTCTTACATATCCATAATGTTGAGATACAAGAGAGGCTAGGGAACAGCAGAAAAGTAAGGACTAGAATTTTTATGTTTAAAATCATTCATAAACTATTGTTCATTATACATTGGAAAGCATAAAAAAAACCAAGAGCATGGGTTTTTTTATTGTTTGTTTTTTGGTTTTTTTGGTTTTTTTTTTTTGGAAGAAGAAAGTGGCAGAGAGGTCACCTTGTAGTTCTACCTTGAAATCTATTTACATTAAAATCACTCCTTTTCAGAAAAAATAGCTCTGCCTCCTGCACCTAAGTTATGACACTGACTTGGAGCAGCATCCACCTCCACAATTACTTTCACAGTGTTTAACTAGTTAATTAAATTCCCCAAAGTAAGACAATTCAGGGTTGTCCTTAAGACCTTCTTGTTAATCTGCTGTAGGCAGTTATCACATAAGGGTTAGCTAAGAAGTGGCCAGTCTTACACAAGGTTTCTTGTGTAAGGGCTAATACTTTAATACCTAATTTAATACCTAACTTTAATACTTTAACACCTAATACTTTAGTGTTATGTAGTGAGTTGAGGAAATGCAAAGACATAATTTTAGACTTAAATTTGAAATTTCTCTCCTTTGTATTGCAAAGCAGACCTTATGCATTACTTTGACATATTCTTGTTATTTGCAATGTAATCTTGTATAATAATTAACTCAAACTGATCCACTGCAGTGCTTTAGTATTGGGGCCTATTAAATTGGATCACAAGTATACAGTTGCTTTCCTTATTTCTAATATAATTATGCAGTTGAAGAAAAAAAGAATGCAGATTACTGGAAAGGCATTGCTAAATAGGTCCCTTTGCTGCTGTAAATTTCTGGAGTGCTGTTATAAGGTTTTGAAGTATATATGAAAAGTGACATGCTGGAAATCTTTTAGAAAGCATTTGTTTCTATTATTCTTTAGGGAAAAATTCTGCTGTCAAAGGTGGAATCTAATGACAGCAGCACCAAAGGGTCTGTTTTCAGTGCAAACTCATTCATAGCTTTAGATCTACCCCATTGCACCAATTTCACACAATCCCTTATGCCTAAATATACATGAACCTCGAACCTGGCTTTGCTCTTGCAGCTGAATTCAACTTCTAAGTAGAGTAGCACTCCAAAACTTTTCAGTGAGGGCTTTGGCTTTAAGGCACACATGAAGTCATATGTTTGCTGTATACATCTGATTGGATTATGGATTCAGCTTGGAGGATAAATATTCTCTCTTATGGATTTACTAATGTAAATTTAATAATGTGTTGAGGTCATGAAAAACAAGTATCTGTGCTAAGGAAGAAACAGGGTATTATTCTAATTCTTTGTGAATTGGGACTATAATGACTACAGTTTTTCAAGATTTGCATCTCCTGGGCCCTGTAGTTTCTGAATCATTTATCTCCCACTTGGCTCTTGCTAGAAGCGACCTGCCAGTTTATATACCTCTGCTCAGCAGATGACCCTTCGTCCCACATGCTCTGTCCCTCTTTGCAGAGGAATGCTGAGAGATGTCACCTCAGCCAGCTGCACTGTTGTAAACACAACAATGGGTAGCTGTAAAATACAGCTCAGAGTGCCAGGAATTGTCTCAACTCCTGTTCAGCTAGCAGTCAACAGCACATCTGTGTACAAATAATTACCAGCCCAGTTCACATACAATTTCTGGGGAGAAGACCCTGCTTGACTAGGAAAAAGAGGCTCAGGGATGACCCTGTAATTCAGAGGATAAAAAAAATTCAGAAAAGGCAGAAATTGTTCTAGAACAGTCCATGAATCAATATTTAAAGAAACTCCAGTTACTGACAATTAACAGTCCGAGAAACATCCCTGCAGACCTACTGTCAACCCAAGTAAACAGCGGGCCATGATGGACATCTCCACATAGGCAACAGGGCTATGTGAGTGTGATCATATTCTCCAGATATGTTCTGCTGTTTTAGCTCAGGCCACAGCCTCCTTGATTGCAACATGAGCTTTGCACAGGCTGAAAGAGCTATTTCACATTGGAGATGACATTGGGAAGTTAGTAAGTGCTGAGATTTGTACTTAAAGCAAGACCAGAATCCAGCTGTTTCACTTGTTCTCAGTGAATACATTTTCCATACTTTGCACAAAAATAAACAAAAAGTCAACAAATTTCTGCATATTTTCAGGATGAAATATAGATACCAGTTTTTCATAACGGATTATACCTGTAGTTCTCATATTTACAAATAGTCATTGGTCCCCATAACTTTGCACTCACATATGCCTTGATTATGATATATTTCAAATGAGGTGGTAATGATCTTCTAAAATAGATACATGGAAATAATTCTGTTGGAACTGTAGCTGTAAGCTAAACCCACAAAGATCAGCTGACAGCACTTCTCACATCCGTCAGCAACACTCATTTTGATGACAAAACATAACTAAAATTTCCAAAATTGGTTCATCAGGGAAGATCTACTCTCTCAGTTTAGTTGGTGTTCATCAAAAGACTTTTGCTGAATTAGTCAGGCTTTGGAACATACAGGACCACTTAGACTACTCAAGCCAAAAGGAAGCTCAATGGCAGCTCTTAGTAGCAATAGCATTTTTCAAAGTTCACAGATTGTCTCAAGGTCATCAGGCTAGATCTGATTGATAAGTCTAGAAATATAAAAATGTAAGCTTGCGATAAAGTTCTGGTCCCATGTACAGTCCATCACTGACATCAGACTGGACTCCCAAGTCATTAGATGTCAAATGCAAAAAGGAGGAAATACTCTTCTAATTTTATTTTGATTAGGCCATGATCATCACATGTAAAAAAACCATGCAGTACATTTATGTGTACATTCCCACAACAGGAAATATATTTCTGATTCAGAAGGTTGAGTGCTTCCAACTGACCCAGAAATAAATACTTCACAGCAGCTTTGTGAGAACAGAATTGTGGAATCCTATGTATCTCTTGATTACTTGTAACAAACATATTCCTTTTAAGATTAAAAATGCACTTTCAAGCTCTTAGTTCTGCCAGCTTGTCTGGGGCCCTGAGAGAGTCAAGTCATATTCTCTCCCTTCCCAATCTCACAACCAAGTACAGTCTTTAAAGGCCAAACAAGGCCTTCAATGGTTTCTGTGATAGATACCACTGCCTTCTAATTGTACCCCCAGTGACGTCTTTGCAGCTTGAAACTTGTCAGTGAGGTTTATCAAGTGTAACACACTGAAACTTCTGAAACTTTCAGTCCTGTTGAAGTTGCTTATAAGAATCTGATGTGTATGTGGAAACTGTTGTCTCTTTCTGAAAAACAGCTCATTCTGAAATAGAAGCAAGAGAGAAATGAAAGCCTATTTTTGTCACAAAAGGCAGCAAAACTGATTCTTAAAAATGTGAGCAGTGGTGCTAAGTGGCTATGTGCAAGAAATACATTTTCCACTCTGGGCAGTACTGCTCACATAGGTCTTAGTGTGTATTTCAACTCAATGGCTTTTCCTTCTGTTTAGTAGAGCTCATGATTCCATCAGCTCAGTGGAGGGACATGAAGTGACCATGAAGTGGTGGAGTTCTAGATCCTTAGGGCAGCAAGGAGGACACACAGAAAGCTCACTACCCTGGACTTCAGCAGAGCAGATTTGGCCTCTTTGGGGATCTGCTTGGTAGCGTACAAGAGAGCTGGAGAGGGACTTTTTACAATGGCTCCTGATGATGGGACAAGGAGGAATAGCTTTAAACTGAAAGAGGGTAGATCCAGATTAGATGTTAGGAAGAAATTCTTTCTTGTGAGAGTGGGTGACCCTGGGACAGATTGCCCAGAGAAGCTGTGGCTGCCCCATCCCTGGAAGTATCCAAGGCCAGGTTGGATGGGGCCCTGTGCAAGCTGGCCTAGTGGAAGCTATCCCTGTCCGTGGCAGGTGGGTTGGAACTGGGTGATCTTTAAGGTCCCTTCCAGCCCAAACCATTCTGTGATGCTATGATTTGTACTCTAAATCAAAAATCGATTTAGAGATGAAAAGTAGGTTGATCTCAAAAGCATCTCTTTTATTCCAGGAGCTGCATTAATAGGAAAGGTGTTTCACATAAACATGACTATGTTCCCTATCTATGGATTCAGATTATTAGAAAACTGTCTATATTCTTGCCAATCCTTACCTCCCCTTGCCTAATGCTTTTCAGTGTTTCCAAGACCTCAGTAGGTATTCTCTAAATAGTCTGTTTCCTGAAAAAAATGGGAGATTGAGTTAAATAGCCTTGCAGATTTTGGGAGTATACTTCCATCTTTGGTAGATTTTTTGCCAAAAAAAGGATTACAGGCCTCAGGATATGTCCCTACATTTCGCATGTAAAGTACTGAGATAATACCATAACAATTTAGGAAGCCAAAAAGAATTTAGAAAGAAGCAAAGGTTAGTTAATATTTAAATATTTTGGTTGTTCAGCTGTAAATTCAGACACTGAGCACAGATAACTGGATTTTGAACTATAGAAATTACTGTAACACAGCAAGGTCAGGGCTGAATGAAATGACTAGAAATCGATCAAATGTGTGAAGTACTATGGGGGAGCAGGGAAGTTAATAGTTTCAAAACTTTACCCTGTAAAATGTACTGTACAGGATCAATGACAGAAGAGATAATAGAACAAAGAGACTACCTCTCTTCCATACAAAAATATGCTAGATTTGTGTTTGGTCTGATTAACTCAGCAAAATTTGGATTTCTCATTAATGATACTTTAATCCAAAGGTACAGAAATTAGCTCTGGAAGCCTAGAGAGGGGCTGTACATAATTTAGACTTCTAAAAGCCTATATGGATATGAAGTATATATTCTTTGGGTGCAAGAGATGCTGACTGCTTGGCATCCACTTATAGGCAGTGGGATATGCATATACAAGCCTTTTTGCCTGCTAGCACCAGGAGATTAACAATGCACCAATTCTTTGAGCCTTGGGGCCTGATTCTGTATCATGGATGTCAATAGAAGCTTTGTCATTGACCTCAACGGGCACAGGCCCAAACACTAAAAGAACACATTATGTGATACACATTTTTTTAAAAAGGCTTAGTTTTGTGTTTGCACAACCAGGGGTGACTGACTGATGTAAAGAAACTGAAACAGAGAGGTGAAAAACACACTCTGATTCCCCAGTTAAGCAACTGATTCTACACCTGAACACAGTTTTAAAGCAGTCAGAATATCTGCACTGAATAGCTGCATTTTGCATTACATTTAAACTGTGAATAATACTTCCTGAAATCAAGTCTCTAATTTAGGTTCCTGAAAACAATATAAATGAGTGAAAGCAGCAGAAGCTCTGTAACTCTTAGAAGCTTGGTGATTGTGTGAAATATAGATATAAGAGCCTATATGAAAGCAAGTCTAGATTAGAGAATTTTGTCTGCTGTATACTCAGGGCAGCTCTTCTCATTTCTCTGATATAAAATGCTCTACCTCCAGGAGTCCATCTCTTAAATGAGGTGCTCATATAAACGTGAGAAACTGCTAAGAGCAACTGTTTAGCACTATATTCAGAGATATAAGCAAGTTAATACCTACATGTAGAAAAATATATACTTCGTAACCACATATAGACAATGGCTGTGCTTTCATCTTCTAGCTTCAGCATTAATAAGAAACTCTTTCAGCTTTCCAGAACTTAATCTATAAAGAGAACAACAGGGCCTGCATATACATATTCACGCAAAAAACCCTCCAGAGGAATTAAAGGCAAGAGAGCTGTTCATCTTCCTTACATATTGAACGAATGAATGAAGTATCAACTCTCCAGGTTTTTTAAGTGTTACTGGTCACCTCCATCATACATCATTGTTTCTGATCCATACCTGAATAGTTTGCAAACACTTAGAAAACAGCTGTGTGAATACTTCCAGTGAGAATGCTTGTTTGCTCAAATGCTTGTGATACCTTGTTTTCCAAAAACAGTCTGGAGGGAAAGAAAATTTATTCTGTTGCTGGCATCTGTAAAAAGGGAAAGGAATCCTTCTCTAGACAAAAGTTGAGCACATCAGCAAGACACTCTTTAGTGGGGGGAGGAGGGTGGGTAGGTTGTGGGGGGTGTGGAGGGGATGCTGCAGAAGTCTCCTCTTGCTAGTAAGGGTTAGAGCATCAATTCCAAGACACAAAGACTTTTTGTAATACCAAACCCCAAAACATTTTCTCAAAAGTCAGTATGATTATCACATCTTAGTAGTGCAGAGAGTTTAATGCTGAGCAGCTAGTACATTTTATGAATTCATTACTTTGCTGTTGAACACTGGCATGCACTGATAGCTAGGCACAAAAAGCTCCAGTGCTGTACAGAAGTGGCATTCAGCCTTTGACAAGCGAAGAGCTACTTTGTCATCAAACAGAGGCTCACAAAACCATGAAAGAATGAACCGCATTTAAAATAGAGAAATGTGTGCAGGCAGTTTATGCGAGAGTTAATACACTGCTCCAAACAAGGCAGCAGAATCTTTAGTCAGAATAGGGTTTCTCAGGGCACAGATGATGCCCCAGACTCATTGGCTTTCTGTCACCAGTCTCAGAGGACAGTTATGTGTAAGTCAATACAGTCCATATGTGTGTGAGCACAATTACACCTCTATTTTTTTTGTTTTAAATTGCCTGGAGGCAGCTGCCACATCACCTTCAAGTCACTATGTGATGTCTCAATCAAATGTTAACCAGGAGCTTGAGGCAGCATAGAAACCACAAATGGGATAAAAAATACTTGAGCACCAAAATATGGCATCACTGAGATACAATAACTGGCTTCAGTTTTTTGTTGCCTTTTGCATGCTTTTCTTAGGTAAGATGGTATCTTTTTTGCTCATTTCTTTTGAAGGAATGTGAAAATAAATACCTTTAAGCAAGACTGTGGTTTTAACAGGACATTTTTAGTCTATTTTGCATAACTTTACGTTGTCTGGTTGCCTGGATTACAGTAGCAGGTGAACAGAAACATGGAGTTGATGCATTCTAATCATCTCTAAAGCTTAGAGCATATTTTGCCATTTTTCAAATATGAATTTTGGTTACAACCCAACCTTGTCATCCTTTCATATGCAAACTTCCTACGGAAGGATCAGTGGGACTTCTGAATATTAAGAAATAAATGGAAACTTGTTATTTTTTCTCTTCAGTTTCTAAACTGCTAGTGGAAAATTGTGTCAATTAAGGAGGGAGAGAAGGAAGAACGAGAATATGAGGGAATGTGAACAGAGCTAGACAGGGCAGCACGTCAAATGCTTCCCAATCACCCCTTTGGCAGGCTGCTGGAACGTTGGAACTGCAGCCAGAAGCATTAACGTTTGCAAGTGCAGTAGCTGCAGTCCCTTATGACTAAGTTTTCAAAGACTAATCCCATTCAAAAATACCATTACAAGTAACAAATACTGTTGCAGTGTTCAGAGTGTATTAACAGAAACACATACAGGAGTTTTCTTTTTTTTTTTTCAAAATACAGAGTAAGTATGTTCAAAACTCTCTTTACTGAAATATTTATGCCCAATCTGAAAGGGTGAAGGGCACATTTTTTAGTACCTACAGTCTCTATAAGATAAACACAAAATTCTAGAACAGCTGGTGCTTGACAGCGGATATATTTGTCTCTTGGAATTTTGTGTTAAGGAGATTTCTTCATTAGTACAAGAACCTTTTTCGTATTCACTCTCAGACTGCTTTTACTACTTGGTTCAAGGCAGTGCAAATTGCTAAATACATTAACACAGTAAATTGCACCAAATTGTATTTGTTAACAGTGAAAGCTGTTTTCAGACTCAAAGTAAGACAGCAGCAATGCATTTATTAGTATTTCTTCTAGATAACCAAATATATTGACTTAACATTTATTTTTTATTAACCCATAATCCACATCCACATATTTCTTTTTATTTTCTTTTGATGTTTAAACTAAACTGTATTTAATTTCCAAAGCAATAAGACTTTCAAACATCACCATTTCCCCTTTTGAGCCTAGAAGGGAATTTGTTCTGGAAAAGGGAAAGGATATACTAAAGGACTTTTAGAACTTGACTGGAACAGACTGTTTTGCCTTATTGCTAGCATTATAGTATATATTATACATGTATATATTGTCTGATCTAATATATACAGTCTGATCCTTCTAGTTCTGTGCCAGCCACTGCCATTTTATTACTATCTAAATGACACATGACAAGACAGAAGTGTCACTTAAAATACATTGCAAAGAGTTCTCTAGCTAGCTTTGAGATTTATTACTGTGTTGAGTGAGATTGAAGTTTTAGTGGCAACGCTGCAAAGGGCCCTGAAAGATTTGAGAAAATACGGTCAGTTTATGAAAGTGAAGAAAGCATTACTGTGAGCATGAGAAAGATCAAGAGGATGTGCGTCATTAACCCATATTATCAGGACCATTTCATGAAGAATTCAGGTTCTTTTGGTAGTGAAATAAATAATTCATGTAGCCAAAATGTTACTAATCTCCTCTGCAGTAAAAAAATCTGTCAAGTACTTCCAACCAGTCCTTTTCATTATTGGAGCTGTTAATTCCTACAGAATCAAACATCTTTTATGGCTGAAGTGATGACAGTTTTGTAGAACTGAGACAATAAAACTGGAATTAGTATAGTAATATTTGCAAAATTTCATTTCAAACCAAGACTCCTAAATCATCTCTGTGCAAAACTATACTGAGTTAGGATGGGATAAGGTGCAACAAATACTCTTTCTTGTATGCTGCTTTTGTCAAAATCTGTGAGAGACTGTTCTCTGGAAAATTCAGTTAAATAAAGCAGGTATAGAGCAGCTAAAATAAAGGACCTTTGGTTATCCAGTGATTGTTTAATACCTACTTGGACATGGTGCATTCAAAGGTTGGACTCAATGGCCCTGGAGGTCTTTTCCAACCCTAAGGATTCTACAATACTTTTTTTCATAGCTTGTCCCTTTTCCCCAGCCCAAAGCTAAACAAAACAAGACTTATAACCCACCTGGTTTTGCACTGGCATTCTTCACTTTGTGTGTTGTGTCTTTACTTTCTTCTCATTTGTCTTGTCAACACTTACATAGCTCTAAGTTTTCAAGGAGCCAAGAAAACAGGACCTTATTTCCACTTTGTCCTAGAGGTCCTACCATATTTAACACAACGAATAATAATCTGGTGACACTGTCTTCTGCAGCTGGTGAAGGCTTACAAATATTTTAGGGACCAACTGAATTCCAGGAATGTAACCTTCAATATGAATATAAAATTCAAAACACGGAAAGCATGGAACCTTCACTTTGCTACAAGAACACCAACAAACTGCTCTTACTCTCCAGAAGCAAACGGAAAGATGAACATGCATCCCTTCCTCTTTCTGTGGGGTAAGGTATCATGCACTAGGAAAGAGGAGTTGTTCTTTTTCATCTGTCATGGCTCTGGATTGTCCACCTACACTGACAGTGTGCCTCCAAGATCCGAGCAGCTGCCTGGCAACTTAGTGAAGGTGCTTATGCTCGTAACAAAATGCAATTGGTCTTCCTGTGTGCCCTGAGTAGCAATGCAGGATGTAACCAAAAGTATGTATACTATCACCATCTATTGAAACCAGGTGGGGCAGCGATCCTTATCTCTGAGGGAGATATCTTCTGTTAATGGGCCATCTGTTAAACCAGGTGGGGCAGTGTTCTCTATCTTTTCCACAACTCATCCTTCCTCCAGGGGAGATATCTTCTGTTAATGGGCCATTGAGTCCCACTGTATGACTGATAAAATTACATCATCCCATTGGGAGATGCTCCACCCAGGGGGAGAAGCCAAGCCTTTCCTACCTAGATAAAAACTGAGATTTGGAACATCAGCCTTTTTCCACTGGATTCCAGAGGAAAACCAGACCCTTCTACATCATCACTGGACCTTCGGAAGAAAACTGCACCCTTCTACAGGATGACTGCTTCAGCAGAACCACATCTGTCACTCCAGAAGGACTGCAGCCACCATTTAATCGGACTGCTACCAACACCCTGACTGACAGGGTATCAAGTTGTATTCTGACTCTGTCCGTGTTTTGTGTTTTTTTGTATTACTGTATTTTTATTTCAATTTTCCTAGTAAAGAATTGTTATTCCTATTCCCATATCTTTGCCTGAGAGCTCCTTCATTTCAAAATCATAATAATTTGGGCGGAAGGGCTTTGCATTTTCCATTTCAAGAGACGCTCCTGCCTTCCTTAGCAGACACCTGTCTTTCAAACCAAGCCACTGTGAAAAGCTGCTAGAAATTCTCCTGAAGCCAGTCTAGGTGTGTTTCATTTTGCTCTATCTGGACAAAACAAAATTTCTACTTATGTTCACTTTAGCTGCTTTATTTTCCGAGTTCTTTGAAGTGGGCTTCTTTCTGCTCACGTGTTTCATTCCTCAGGATTGCTCAGTCCAGTGGGGTGAAGAGTTATCTCAGTGTCACACAAGGTAATGCATTGGATTTATAGGACTTAAACTGGTTCTGAACTGAGATGTTTCAAGAGATTCAGAGATACAGAGGTTTAGGTCAGATGCTGATGCCAAGGTTGAAGACTACGATGACTCTCTTGAATGAATAATGCTGGAAGCTGATTCACCTTTGGTCAAATGTTTCACAGGCAAGCAGCTTTTTGAATTTATCTGTTACTGAACCCATAAGGAACTTCAACAGTCCAGAGCAGTTTCTGCATCTAGAAAGATATCTCTGGCTTAGCCCTGTTGTACATTGAGTTTGTTTTAGAGGCTTTTTATGCTGCCACTGCAAAACAATTTCTTGCTTCAGCAGCTCTCAAACTTAAACTTTAGCCCACAGTGCTCAGTCCACAAAACACAGAACTAGCATTCAACTCTGAAGAAGATCTAAGAAACAGTAATTTTGGATTCATTCACAACTATTTTAGGCTCTTAAAGGCAATGGGACTAATAGTGGTTAAAAACTGTAGAAGAGAGCTCTTGCGAAGACAATTTTAATACATTTCAGGTGTAATAGCATTGAAATCAACAGTTATGACATTTTTGAACTGACTCCAGTATGTTTATTTTGTAGAGAATATTTCCTCACACTATAAATCATTGTAAGATTAGTATTAATCTGACTGAAATGTCCTGAGACATCCAATTCTCTGGTTAATTCTATTAGGCTGCATTTTCCACATGCTAGTTTGAAATGTTATCATATGATGACAAATGTAAGCTTTTTTATTGGATTTATGTAAATCCTTCCTTCACTGAAGCTGTTGGAAGGGTTCTGCAGTTGCTTATGGGATCCATGCATTGAAACACATCACAAATTCCTTGGAAAAGATGGGGTTTTCTTCAGAAGGTCCAAGCCTTCCAAAACTTTTTCCTATTACAGCGTCATGTGAGATGGCAGAAAGCTTTCTACCTGGGTCTAGCCTTAAGAAAGAATGCTCTTTCAGTGAGAAACCAGGAGTTCGAGAAACTGATTCAAATCCCTGCTTATCTCTCTTGTTTGGCTATTTCCTCTTTAGATTGTGCAAACTCCAAGGTGTTCTCATGCAAATGGCCTCCACTTGTTATAGTTTGTATTTGAGAATTGTCAGATTAAAAAATCCAGTCCTTCCAGCTAAACAGTTAAGGATGAGAGACAGAAAGAACACGGAAATTCTGTCTGGATGGTATTTTCCATACCTGGATGCTACTTTCCACATCTGGACACCAGGCAATTAGATTCTTTGATTTCAGACAAGTCTTAATGAAAAATGAACCCACCCTGAAAATTTCAGCTTTTTAGCATAATCTATTGCATTGGGGTTTTTTGGGGGGATTTATTTATTTATTTATATATATTTTTTTTTTGTTGATTTGGTTGGTGTTTTGTTTTGGTTTTTTTAAATTTTGGTTTTTGTTTTGGTGTTTTGTTTGTTTGTTTGTTTGTTTTTAGTTCATTACACAGCAGGG
Source organism: Buphagus erythrorhynchus (assembly GCA_013400855.1). Lineage (NCBI taxonomy): Eukaryota > Metazoa > Chordata > Aves > Passeriformes > Sturnidae > Buphagus > Buphagus erythrorhynchus. Next base: position 19,298 of record VZTT01001948.1, read on the forward strand.
CTGTGCTCCAGCTTGACACCCCAGGGCTTAACTACAATACACATAATAAATAACTAGTGCTGCCTTTAAGCACAGGATGGACCCATTGACTGCAGTGGGGCTACCATACACTTGAGGTCAACCACACATTAAAGTGCTTTGCTGGGGCCTCTGTATCTCAGATGAATAGGCATTTCTTCAATGAATTTTCCAAGTCTCCATCTTAAAGGTCAAAGAAAAAGCCTGTTCTATTTCCTGCTGAACTTGGCGGACCTTTTAAACCATATTATATTCATTCTTACTATGTGTACCATAGGTATTGAACATTAGTTGACCTTAGTCAGAGAGGACTCAAGAAAATAGTCCTGTAGAAGTATAAGGGTATTGGAAGTCAGGATTTTTCCCGTTTTTTTTCTTTCTCTCAGGGAATTTTGCCCCATTAGCTGCCTAAGAGATGATAACGACAGTACTTAAGAGACAAAAGAAGTGGCCAAGGTGGGGGGGAGGGTGCTGCTGGCTACTGTCTTATCTGGGGAGGTTTCTCTTTGGAGGAGCAGAGATACTGGGAGATTTCAGCTGGGGGCTGAGGGGCTGGCCTTGGCTCCTCGCTCTCTGGCTCTTGGGATCTAAGTAGAGAGGTGCAGCTTTTGGTGCTGGATTGTTGCTGCCCAGAGGATTCGCTGCCACTGCGGAGTTCCCGTCCTGCACGGCTTCTACTTACTGTGGATGAGCTTCCACTCACAAGAGCAGCTGTTGAACTGGGACCTTTCCGACACCTGACCTCACTGGGAATGGGACCAACACCCCTTCCACCTTTGTCTCCCAGCTGTGTGCTTCTGCTGCTTGCAGAAGCCTGGCTGCCACTGCCCAGCCTCGTTGTTTTCTGCCTCTGCTTTGAGTTTTTCACTACACTTTAACTTGATACTCCGTGTCTGCCGATCCCTTGCTGCTCCTACTATGGCTGCGGCGTTTCTGCTACAGCTTGTTTGCCACCCCGGGGTGTGCCTGCCCCTGCCATCCCAGCTCCTCTCCGAGGTTCCTGCTGCAGCCCATTCCACCGCCCGGCCCGCCCGCCATTACCGCGTGAGGGAGACGCGGCCGAGCTCGCGCCACAGCGCCCCCTGCAGGCGCGGGGGAATCGCGGCCCCTGCCCGGCCGGGAGCCACCAGCGCCCCTGCTGGCTGTGCCCGGAACTGCAGCGCAGGGGAAGGTGCCGCAGCCGAGAGAGGCTGTCCCTGGGTTTGTGTTCTGTTCCTCGGGGCTGCCGCTGCTGCTCTTTGTTTGCCTTGTTCTACGTACACATACTGTCCTGTGTCTTTGCCTGAAGCCTCGTAATTTCAAAGTTATAATAATTTGAAGGGAAGGGGTCACATTTGCCATTCCTAGGGATGTTTCTGCCTTCGTTGGCAGACACTTAAACCAAGACAAAAGGCTAAAGGCTAATTACAACAGCTGAGATCTAGACAATTTTGTAAAATGTCTTTGTTCTTATTTATTTAGGTGTTTTTAATTCAAAGGCAATGTTCTATCTGGATGTGAAGATTCAAGTAACAACTTCTAAAATATGAAGGCTAAATGCCACATTTACAATTGTTTCTGAGAAGGGTTGACCTTTATTAAAGTTACTGAGTAAATACAATTTCGAAGGTTTTGTTTCTGTTGTAAATTAAATGGTATGTTTGTAGATGGAAAGGTCAATTTTCAGTAAAGCTGAACTTCAGAAAACGTCACCTTTCTCAGCTAAATCAAAGGAGTTAATTAATTTTACAGATGAAATACATAATATATAATTCTCTTATCTTTGCTTCAAAATCAATTGTTTATAGCATAAAGAGGATAAACTTGTCATTGTTAGGTGTAAATGTTTGCTGCAGCAGCAAATACAGACTTAGTCTACCACACACAGCTTCATAAACATGTGATACTCAGTTCCTCTGAGAGGTTGTGTGTAGGGGAGTGTTTGTCTAAATCCTATCTGATATCAGACTTACTGCATTTAGCAAACTTATTCCAACTTACTTAAAACTATAACAGTTTCTATTAACAAAAAATGCACTAGACAAATCTTACTAGACATTGATACTGCACTGAGAGCTCTGCACATTAATCCCCTTACTTTTATGCTGTTCTTAATTAAAATCAATTTTTTTTATATTTAGTAATTGTTACAACTATCTCAACATGAGACCACAAGTACCTATTAATAAGCATCATCTGAACCAGATGCACTTGAGTCTATTACCCGGAAGGAGGCTGGAAGGCTTGAACTTTCCCACCTGTGTATGTGGTAGGTCACATACCAGAGTCTGGAGCCTTTTTGGAAGTGCTGAGCACCACCCACTGTCGCTTAAGTTGTTCACTAAGAGAATATTTTTTGCTGCTTTGTACAGAAAATTATTGGACTAAATGCAGCACTGCCTGCCTCTGAAACAGCCTTCAGCCTCCCTCTTTATATGGCTTTCCAGAGTCAAGGCAGAGAAGGGAACAATGTGTTTGCTTTCTCTAGCATCCCTTTAAAGCATCATGTTACACACAGCTGAACTTTCCAGCATGTTTCATGGGTGTCTCCAGAAAAAAGACATCTGAAGTCAGATATGTAGAAGATGATGGAAAAATTCAGTCTTCATTGCGATGACAACAGAGTGATAGCAAGTTCTTTGTCCTATGTCTACTGGCAATGACCAGGGATTTGTTATGGATCTTACTCTCCTTGATTTGGACTGACTTTGTAATTTTTTTCCCAAAGTGCTATTTAGGGACTGTTATTATTTACAGAGAGATCGTTTATACAAATCTTATCTCGTAAAATTCCCCATGGGATAGATTCTTTAGGACAAATTCCATGTGTACCCATATCTTCTCTGAAGTAACTACTACTAGTTTTACTTAAAAGCCATTCAATTATTATTATACCTCTATTCTCTGCACAAGCAGAAAATATCTGTCAATATTTGTTCTCATAGAAAGGTGTCATATGGGAAAAAAAAGAGAGACTGTGATGAAATTGTATGAAAAGGCAGTGAAAATAAACCAGCCTGTGTCAAGCAGAGAGGTTTGTAATAAGCATCAACAACAGACACCTTCACTATGGGAAAGGGAATCCTAAGAGATAAACATTGAAAAATTGCAGGCAAATTTTCCAAGCCACTTCATCTTTTACTTCTTTAATGGAAACTGGCTGACCTGATCCTTCACAGTGCTTTTGCCACACTTAAACCTTGCAGCTGCTTCAGATAATCTAACCTTTAATTTTGTACTGAACAATATTAAACTAAACAAGTCGTCTTACTCTAGCAGAGAGGTGGGTCAAAGTGGTTCCACTGCTAAGTGTAGACTGGGTAATTTGGCACACAGGTTTAATCGAGGTTTCAACAGCAATAGCAAATACACATTACTATCTTGCAACAAGCTCTTAACAGAATTCCAATACTACCAAAGGAACAAAAACAGAGTTTTGTAACAGTCAAATGATTTATTAACCGTTTTTTATGTTCTGTTCTCCTCTTGGATTTCCTGGTGTGGTGCATTCTTCATATCCAAGCAATTTTGAGGTAAACACTTAAAATTAACTATTGAGTTCATCTATGATAAAAAGAAAATTGCACATTTCATACCCTTAAGAGATGCTTTACACAAAAGTATCCACAGCCAGCATATATAAGGAAGGTACAGGAACAGCATTGGAGTCTGAAAACAGAGGCCTCTCTGAGTTTCTAAGTGAGAGATCAGCAAGTCGTAGTGAAGGTTGGAAACCATAGTCTTAGATACTAGAGTTTCCATAGAGGCTCCAGGAACATAGTTTTAGACATAATAAAGCTATAGTAAGAATATTGCTTACATTTTTTAGATAGAACAAGATAGACCATATGCATAGTTTATACATAACCTGGAGTGCTAAGAACCTAGAATTCTAATAGGTTAAGAAGAAGCGGTTCGTGTCTTAGCTTGTTGAGAAGTTTGTATATAAGAATCTATGCATAGGGGAGAGATTCTCTTTGCTTTGCATTGGCTTTTGTTCTTGCTTTCTTGCTTCTCTCCTCACTGCCATCATCATTACCCAAGAAGAAGACAGGAGCTGCGGCAGCAATATCAGCTTCCCGGGACTTGACAGGAGCAGCTTCTACTTCTAATTGGGACTTTACTTCATTTTAGGACTCTATACCAAAACTTTAGCATGGACTTTAATGCTTGTGACTCTTTGCCTTTTGAGACTAATTTGCCTTTGCAATAAACAACTTTATAGCAACTATTAGCTGCTCAGATCATTAAAGAAAACAATCGCAACCGGACAAATGGTGCCCAGAGCACCGGAGGAATAACCCAACATTTGGTGCCCTGTGTCTGGTACCAGAGGAGCACAAATAGTGCCCTGTTTTAACTCACTATTGTCCTGGTTTAGGGCAAATTTGGGAATGAATGGGGTCCCTCTAGGAAACAGACTGAAGCAGTCCCTCCACCAGCTGGTTCCCAACTGGGAAAAAAAAAATTCCTCGGAGAGAAGTGCAAAAAAATCTGTTTATCTAACAGGAACACACTCCCCAGCACAAAAACTGAAAAATACTAAACAGCAAAACCTCTTGCCGCGCCCAAGAGATGACAGATTGAGCAGAGTCCCTTCCGTGGGTTGCAGCCTGGCTCACTCAGGCTGCTCTCAGTCCCTCTGGTGCTCGGAAATGGCCCAGGCCAGGCCTGGTGGGACACAGGTGTGAGCTCCCGTGTTCCCCTGGGTTTTCAGCCCAGAGCAGGGTTTGAACAATCCAAGAAAAAGGGAGGGAAAAAAACCCCAACAGTCCAGGGAACTTCTTTGCCTCAACTAGTTAGAAAAACTTACCAAAAGCAAAAGAAAGCTCTCTCCTGCTGTCCACTGCAGACAACACAGTCTGTGAGAAGGACATGGGGAGCAGGTGCAGTCTCTGATAACAAACTCTGCACCTCTTCTCTCCGCCCTTCACTCCTGGAACCAGTCTTAAAGCTGCAGAACTCAATATTCAACACCAACAGAACAGACAATTTGGGGATACAAGCATCAGAAAGTCACCCCAAGACAACTATAAAAAAGATTTCAAGCTACTGTCAGGCCTCCTCAAAGAACTGCTTTGCGTGTCATTTGAATGAATGCAGAAGCCAAAACTAAAAAGATCCTGAAAAAGCCCAGAACTAAAAAGAGGGTATGAGAGTTGGTATTACACATTGATTTTAATAGAGGGCTCTAAAGTAGAGAGGTCGTCAAGAGAAGTTTTAGGAGAAGTATAGGCAGTGGGAGTTGAACCAGGAGACAGATCATGATTTCTCTGACATTCTCAGTCCTGCCATTCCTCATCTGCTCCTGTGACATACAGGGAACCTGCTCACTGCAAATTCACAGTGAGACTTTTCACTACATTGTCCTCTCCTTATGCCTCTATTTACCTATCTGCAGAGCAGCTCTTTAGTGAACTTGTGCCTTGCAGCTTATCAAATCTCTCATTTAGAAAGTACATCCCCTCAGGTGATATCACAGATGTTTAAACAGATATAAGGGTGGTGAAGGATACTAGAATTTGGGGATTGCTGTGGGCACTCAATGGAAGCAAATAATCAGTGCACTCAACTACATTTTGCCAGTGCAGGCAATATATCACAGCAAAACACTGAACTGTATGAATCCTGGGATCTTCAATCAGATACTGTTCATTTAAAAATGGAGCTGTGCAACAGTGGCCCTATCTCTTGTACTCATTTTTCTTGGAGCAGCAGTCTGACATTTCAAAAGATGAGAAGTACCTTTCAGCTTGAATAAACTCAGAAATATATCTGTAAACACATTTGGCCCCATCTTTAGAAATGTCAGTTTTCTGGAATGAACAGCATGGGTACAATATTTGTGTCAGTGTGTGGACAGCCACTTGTAAGACAGCAAGCATGTTGCAACATTTTATACACTCTAACTGCACTTTTTTGCAAGTATAGCTACAGAAAGAAATACCCATTACACCCAACATCAATAAAATAGTTGCAAAAATAAGTAAATGATAGATTCAGCAGTGGGAATCATCTCCTCTGCCTCATAAATCAAGTCTCTGGCTTGCTGGTTTCCATGGAGGTATCCTTCCTGACACTAGGGGACAATCATTGTGTTCATTCATTATTGTTGTTCATTGTTGGGTTCCAGTATTGTCACCCGAAATCAAGTTCTTGCTGTGTTGAGCACTACAGATGGAAAATGGCAGTTCCTGCCCTGAAAAGTTTGCAGTCCAGACAGTAAAAACAAACATGAAGTGAACGACAGCCTATAAATAATATTAGTGCCACTGCTTGATTATTGTGTTTACAGTAGCAGTTTTCAGCCTACAGTCTGTGAGCCCCAGAGAATTGTGGTCTATAAGGAATCCAAGAAAAGTAAGTAAAGAAGAAAAACCCGTAAGTCTTTACCTTACCTTTCCTTTGGAAAGTGTTTATGGTCTCTATATTAAAAAAGCCTGAAAATCACTGTGTATGGGTTGCCACAATCAAGCCTGTGATTTATAATACCTGAAGATACATCAGCTGACATGTCTGCTTACTGCTTCACAGGCTCACACACTAATCTTGTCCCAGCCTCTTTCCACTCCAAGGCTGTGACAAGGAGTAGAGAAGAGCTAGCAAAGTGCAGAACCTCCAGGTTTCCCACACCACAAGATCCAGTGCTCAGAAAAGCCTTGCAGGTGTCTTAGTGCAGCATACTCCCACTATAGCCCCTCAATCTGGCACTAATATCCTTCCCTTCCTTCTCCTTGTTACACAGGATTCACACCTAGGAAGATGAAACTCCCTGAGTCTTGAGTCTTCAAATGGAAAAGACTTAAGCTCCCCTTAGCACTTGCCTTTCTTCCTTCCTATGATGGAGGTACCAGACAGGGAAATACTTGCCAGCAAGTATCAGTTTACTCAGTGGGAGCTACCAAGTTAACCTGCTTGAAAAATACTCAGCTGCAGAAGAATCTCTCTGTCTTGAGGTTCCTGGAGACCACGAACTTTGACAACAGGTCTGCCAGTGTTACCAGAGAGGCATTCTTGACTACTGTGTATGAGCAAGCCACCCACACACAGAGGAGAAGCACTTGGCTTCTGGTTCAGGGTGTTGATAAAAGCCAGGGAATCTCACTGGTGGTGGATTAGCACTCCAGGATGAGCATGGTACTACGTGTGGTATTTTTCATAAAGTACTTCATTCCCTTACAGTCTTTCAGAGAATAAAATTTTCACTGATCCAATAAAATATGCTAGAATTGCTTATAATGGCACTGTTTAGGATTAGGTAGGAAGTCATTATGACATAGCTTGCAGAGCTAATGGCTACTATTGAGCATGCATATTGTAAACTATAATGAAATGGGAAAAATTACTTCCAGATGTATTTTCACTCTGTATTTTGTAATAACAACAATATATCAACCTTTCTAATATTCTTTTCTCATGATTGAGTGAACCTATTTGGTTTGTCATTGTACACGTAAATCTTACCGTATCATTTGGCAACAGTTACGTTCAAACAGGAATATTCTTATTTCTGATCCTGCTGCTTTCTCCCTTAGCCTTGTGCTAAGCCTGAGGAGCAATAAGGATAACACATGAGAAATTTGCATCCGCTCTGAGAACATGAGAATATTCTTACATCCTCAAAACACCTGCTTTGCCTTACGGCCAGAGGTATTGGACTATTCTGCAAGTATGTCCCAATGTGAGATTGAATTTTGATTCATTTCTCCTTCTAAAATTTCTGATCATCCCCAGAATTACTCAATTTGCTTTGGCCACTGCATCTGTCTCTCTTTCTCCTTTGTTGCTTTAGTTGTTGTTGTACATCTATATATTTAACTACACTCATATATTATTTTTCCTGCAGAGCATATAAGAACAGAGAACTGGTGAGGTCTTTGTGGTTGGTACAAATTAAAACTCGGCCTTGTTAAAATATATTTAGATACAAGGAAGATCAGATACTAAAATGGATAATATAATCCATCTGTGGCAAAGGTTAATGGAATCATAGAATGGTTTAGGTTGGAAGGGATCTTACAGATCATCTAATTACAGTGATTCCATGGCAGGGACATCTTCCACTAGACCAAGTTGCTCCAAGCCCCATCCAATCTGGCCTTGAACACTTCCATGAATGGGGCATCCACAGGCTCTTTGGGCAACCTGTGCCTGTGCCTCACTACTGTGTTTGCTATCAGATTAAAGCCCTGCGTATATCCATCTATAAACTGGAGACAGCTCATGGATAAACCATGACCTTTTCTAAATTTTCTAACTAGGTACTATTTGTTTTGGAAATGCAATGAAGTCTTGATCAAATGCTTCTCGTATTTATGCTTCCATTTCACTGAAATGATTTTATCCCAATGAGAAAGGCAAACAATGTACAGGATTACAGGATTTCTTAAGAAAGGACTCAAAATACATCCTCGAGTATTGAGTAAGATAGCAATATCTCACAAAATATGCATGAAAGGCAGAAGTATTCAGGAAAGTTCATTAAATGAAACAAACTAAAATGTTGCAAAACATCTTTTAAATATTCAAACTAAAAATGTTTTCAGACTAACCTACACATATAGCTCCAGTCCAGGAGTCTTAAAGTTGTCTGAAGTCTCTCACAACCAAAAATATTAATGTTAATACACTTTGACAATCTGAGGTATTATCAAACAGCTGGTGATTGCCAACATTATCTTGATATATAAGAAAGATGATGTAGAGAATAACAGATAAGTTAGTCTGATATTACTGACAGAAAAAAATAAACAGTTCATTCAGGACTATGTCAGGAAAGCATCTAAACCTAAAAACATAAGGAATTCCAGTCAGCATTCCTAGAAGGCATATCTTGTTATTTTGGCAGAAGAATGTGCCTAACTGACAATGGCAGCTCTCTTGATGTAGGGTACAGAATTCTTCAAGTCATTTAATTTAGTGCCACATAAAATTTTGATTTTAAAATGCTTATAATAGCAATGTAAAATGGGATATCTTAGGTGGATTATTGGCCCATTGAAAGATCACAGAACGTAGTTGTTACTGAAGGGATATCAACTTTCTTGCTTCTATTGGTAACTTAAGGACTAATTTGTGTTGCAAAATATTTCAGCATGAACTAAAGAAGCCTCTTGTTCATGTGCACTGAAAAATTAACTTGTAGGCCGCAAAGGTGGGGCTTGGGTTTCATTTCAGTGAAGCGAATACATTTTTACAGCTTTTACATACCTCTAACATAATACATTTTTTAAAATGTTTAGATGCATTTCATTTTTAATCTAAGATTGGCTTATTGGGCAGTGGAACTTCTTTGATCCTCTAAACCAAAGTGAAATGGAAGACAGACTTGGAAAGCACTACCCCAAATGAGATTTGGCAAGGAATCAATATTTTACCCTTTAAATACGTATTAATCCATGGCAGAACTAAGTAAATTTAACTTTTTATACAGACAGTATTTTACCCTTGTGAAAGAGTATTAAAAGTGTATAAAAACTGTGTATTATGGAGTTATTTTGCTGAATGTTATTTATGATACAGTTATCTCACTGGAGAAAAGCAATAGCTAGTGATATCTGCCCAGGGAAAAATTATTGGGTGGTGGTTTCAAAAGAGCTTGAAAGATTCAGACAGTCAATTCTCAGTGAATTGGGAGTTATGACAGGAGTTTTGGCTCTAAATCATATAAGCAGTTTTGAAAATCCAGCTCCTCCTTCCCCCTTTATCTTTAATTGAGTTAATTTGTCTTTCATTTGCTTATTGTGACATTCTCAGGCAATTTGAAGCTGCTTAAGAAATAATAACAGTCCAAAAATGTACTCCCAGTCTTGGGCTGTCAGAGGTGCTGCATAGTGGAGGAGAGTTGGGCTGATGGCTACCTCTCTAATTTACTCCCTTGTTGAACTCACAAAGAAAGCAGCACTTTCATATTAGGGGCCACCAGGTGAAGAAGCAGAGGTAATAGAGGTAATAGAGCAGCTAGAGCAGAGACAGCAGCAGTAGCAGTGAAGCAAAGCCCCTCTGGAGCTGCTGGCAGTGCCCAGCATGGCTCTGCACCTTCCACCCACAGACCCTAAAACTAGGGTAAAGCATTATGTATATTAATATGCATAAATCTGAAAACATCTAAAGTTATTTTTAAAATCACATTAAATACTAAGGAATAGATGAAAAGTCTCAATGAAAATGTTCCATTCTCTCCTTTTCTGTTAAGCCTGAATTACAATTTGTGGTTACCAGAAAAAATGCATACCTTCCAATTCATGTATACAATAAACAAATGTACTCTTTAGTTCTACTTGACTTAGGCTCAGTCTTCAGTGTTGGAAAACAAAGTTCTTAGTGGCTGATCTCATCTTCTCTTTTATGTGACATGGGCTTTCTATGAAGTGTTCTCCTGTTTCTGTGCTAGGGCATTCCTTCCAGCCAGGCACAATCTTGCTGTGGGTGTTACACAGTGTGAACACACCTGGGCTCATTTGCTCAGGAGGGAGCTCTCTGGCTCTCTGATGTGCTATGTACAAATGCTGCAGAATAGGCAAGCTCATCAACTTGGCTGCAGAGGGGAATGTATCTGTATCAAATTATCAACTATGCTTTGTGTCTGGGCTAAAATATCAATCCTCTAGCTTCATTAGTTGTTACTTGCCCCAGGGCAGCCTGCTATGCTATTACAGTCTCTGATAAGCCTTATTAGATCTATTGTCCTGAAATCTTAGGATTCAAACTAGAGGTATTTGGCAGTATATCTAGAAGCAGCTACTCTCATCTGAGTGCCATCAATACATATAACTCCACTGAAATTTCAGAAAAGTAAGTAGTGTAGAAATGATCTTAACATTTTTTATTCAGAACACCTGCCAAAGGTAGAGTAAATAGGTGGGGGATTGCATGCATCACATATGGTGGTATTTTACATTTAAAGATACAGCGTGTGAAATCTTGATCACAGTGTTGTGACTGGCAAAGCTCCCACCCATTTTGATGAGTTAGAATTTCAGTCCATGTGGGTACCAACATTTAAAGCCGGTAATATTTTTAACATCCATGGGAAACTATACTGACTGTTCATCCTGAAATGCATTGCTGTGAAGGTTCTTTGTACTGAATATTTCTGCTATAAAGGGGAAGGGACATGAACCACTCTTTTGCTAAGATGAAGAAAAGCCTTTGTGTGACTGTCAGTTCCTCATGTGAAAGTATTTGAACCTACATGCAAGTCTCTAATATGCGCCAGGCAGAGCCCAAAATCCCCCTGGCAGAGCAGACACCTCCTGTATGTGCTGCCTTGTGAAAAGATGGGGGTCAGTTTTATCCCTTCCTGAGACAGGCACATCGCGGCGGGGAGCGGCAGCGGCGGGAGGCGCCGGCGGGCGCGGGGCGGGCTCGGGTGCTGCGGCCTTCCAGAGAAGCGTCTTTAGAAAGATGTCCTGGTGGGAACAGGCACGTCCTCGCTCCCGGGAGGAGAGCGATTACAGCTCTTGTGTGAGATCCCCGCTTCGGCCGACGGTGGAGGAAGGGACGGGAGCCACGTGTGGTGTTCCAAGGCAGAGTTTATTCCTTCTCGAAGGGCCCAGGGACGAAATGGCTCCCTGGGGCTGAGGGAGCAGGGTTGATACAGGATAGCTAGGGGATGGTGTAGAGCAGCTAACGAATTATCTGAGGGCACAGGGGCAGTACAAAGGGAGAAGGACCAATAGGTTACAAACAGTGGAACAGGGAGGCATGCCAGGGGAAACCTTATTATAACCATTATGAAGAGGGAGTGCATGAGGACATTCTCCCTTCATGGGAGAGAAGCAGACTCTTCCTCTGCAGGGCTTTCAGCCTCCACAAGGCACATGTACACAGAGTAATAGATGGAGCCAATGTCCCTTTTAACCTCAGGTGAAGGGGCACTTGACTGAGTTTAGAAGATTTTTTAGGGATGCTTCACTTGGGATCAGTTGCCAGTGGCTCACGTTGGTTTCATAGTAGGATGAAAATAATTCAGGGACAGGACAACATGTGAGTCTTGGCACAGTGCTCTCAGAAGCATCTCCACGGGGCAGCTCAGGGCGGGAGAAAGTTGAATTTCATCTTAACAGCCCAGTAGGAGAGCACGGGTTGTAGACATGAGAGTGATTCCATGCAACTGTTTCTGAGCAAGTTGGAGCTAAAGTACCACCAGACAGTTATGAATTGAGCTTTCTTTGCCTATGTGGAAATATAAGATATTTCACCATGTTTTGTTTACATGGTAGGTTAAATTTATTTGTTCGTTATATTTTGACATATTTATAAAAGTGACAGTCATCTCTATAAATTTAATTTTGTTTTACATTTAAGAAAGATATACTTATAAAAATATGAAATATATATTTTTTTTAGTAATTTGTAATTACTACTACATTTTTTATTTATTATACTTCTTATATATTGCAATGAAGCATAATACCACACAGAAATACCAAGTGATCATCCTTGCTCAGAACAGGCTCTTTTTTGTCTGCACCTGAGGCTGATGACTTTAGCTCTTTCCAGTCTCTGAAAGTTGATGCATGGCTGTCCCTAGGAAATGCTGTTGTTTTTTCACTTGAAAGCACACTGAAAGCAATCAAGTGCAACAGAGAGTGCGCTGAAAATTAAAAATCTTTTATAGTCCTATTTTCTTACCAGTTATTTGGCTGATGTCTAAATGCCTTATATAAATGAGCCATATCTAAGACAACTTGCAGGCCCACGTATAATTATAAGACCTTGAAAGGTAACTGTTGGTGATTTTTCTTAATACTTGCATGTTCTATTACAGCAAAACAGCAGCTGTCTGAAATTTCCTGGTGATTAATGACAAGCCTTCCTCCCCTCCCCCCTATCTAATACTTATTTAAGCAGCAATGACTGACAGGGCAGCCTTTCACAGCAGTTAATTACCAGATAAGCTAAGTATTGGCACATTTAGCTGGGAAGAAACAGCCTTTCCATCCGTCATTATTGCTTAAATATAGCCCAAATTGGTTAATTTTCTATTCTTAAGTAAGACCTGCAAGGAACATTAATTTAAAATGTGTATGTAATAAGATGTTTATATAGAGAGAATATATTTATTTGAAACTATCCCTCTATGAAATCAGTTGAAGGATCACTGCCAATGTGGGGAGGTAGAAAAGTTTTGATCCATCACAGAGTTTTCCCAGAAGCTTTTTTGTTTGATGGAGTCTGGGAATGATTCCTGCTTTGTATAGGATGAAACGTGAATGTGATAATCCATCATTTAGCATAAGGTAACTCTGGAACATATATTAAGTATTAAAAACAGGCAATGGCATGAACTTTGGATAATTTCTTTGAATGAGTTAAAGAAAGTATTTTTTCCCAGCAGCCCACTCATGGTATTTTGCTGACATAGTGGTCAACCAGTGACACGTTTCAATTGCTTCAGTTCAGGGCCAGCTTGATCCATTGCCATTTGTGTTAAGGTTGATCTAAGACACTTAGTTAGGCACTGGCAAGGCCAATGTTCCCTCTGTATTTTTGTATAGAAGTAGTAACTTGCAGTGATGGCACACAAAATAATAGTAATTTTAACTGTTACAGCAACATGTTCAGGGTTCTCTAATTATTCAGAGCATACCTGAGTTTTAAAGGCTTCAAAGTCAGGATCCTTGCTATGAGAAAGAAACCAGTTCATCAAATAACTCACTGTGACTCTCAGCCAGTCAGGATCTTCAGCAAATACTATCTAATATGCTCATTTTTGTCTCAGGCTGAATACAGAAAACTGAGCCACTAATTTGAACATCTTCCTCATGTTATATTAACTACAGGATCAAGTCCAGATAACTCACTGTTCTCTTTGCTCCTGTTGTTCTACCGTTTATCTTTAATGGGATGGGAATTAACAGTTTCAGTCAGAATTAGGTCAAGAAAAAATCTTATGTTTCTATCTGCTATTAATCGCCTCCCCTCTTTTGACAGTTTTGCCAGGTGTTAATTCTTCATAAACTGAGATTTGAACAGCTGCATTAGAGGTACTTTACTCTAGGCCTCTTACAGTACTTTTAAATATTTTATGCAGCTTCAGCAATAAACCTAGGCAGAATCTGCTAAACTTCATGGCTTCCCCTTAAATCACTCACTGATTTTTTTATTTTTCAGAATGAAAATGACAGTACCCACAAAGGCATTGCAATCTACTGGGTTTTTTGCCCCCTTCTTTCTCTTACATTTACTGGGAAATATCTGGGAAATGTCACTTTCAGGATCCTTCCCCAGATAAAGAGCATAGCCAGAGCCATTTGTATCATACAGTGAATGCCCAGCTGTGTGGCTGGATAATAAATACCAATGACATTAGGGATTCTATGACTGGCTACCTAAGCAAATTGCACCATTATGACATCTAAAGAAACTAATATTAGGTGGCCTGGCCTCTGCTAGTCCTCGATCATGAATATGTACAGGCAGCTTCTAGCAGATTTTTAACATTAGAAATATTTTTGCTTTCAAAAAATAACAGATCAGAGTTAATGAAGAACATTCTGCTTGTAACAAAAAAAAAAAAAAAAAAAAAANAAAAAAAAACAAAAAAACAAAAAAAAAACAACCAAAGAAACCAAACCTGCAAGACTAAATCAAGCCTTCTTATTGCCTAGAGAGATTTGTCTGTCTGAGAGAGCATATGCACCTTGGCTGTATCAGAGCTGACAAGAGAAGCAAGCACTGCCTGTCCTTTGATCTTCAACTCAGTGGGGACCTGGGACTCACAGTCCCCACCACAGGAATGGCAAGTGGGCCCTCTGAATTACTGCTGTGCTGGCATCCCCAAACCACCTTGAACAGACTAATCATACTGTTCATAAGGAACTGTTACACCAGCTTACAAAGCTGACATCTACTCATGAGAATTCTGGTACACTTACACCCTGGAGAATAACAAGATCAATTCAAGGAAATTGGCTAAAAGTGTCCTATACATTTTCTGGTTATCTCTAGAGAAGCAAAGTTAAGCTGAATCATTTTCTTACAACAAAAATACCCCTTGTGTCCCTGAACAACCTCAAGCTACTCAGAAAAGGACTAATACGCTGTTCTTTTTACTGCTAAAAGCTTTTGAACGCTAAGAGTAGAGGTCATTTAACTTGTGTTAATCAGAGAGTTGCTGATAGGCCATTTTGTGTCTGATATCCTTGTTGCAGTTTCTTAAAATTTACATACTTAAAATTTACGTACTTTTGAGGGGATGATCTTGAAGGAGTCGAAGATTTTTGAAGGGGCATCTCACTATATTGGGGAAGCTCACCTCAGTACAAATTGCACTCCAGCTGTTACTTGGGATCAGCACTATGAAGAAAACTCATAAATAAATTGCTTATTTTAAATATACAGGTTATAATCTCTATTATATAACATTGACTGGCAGATAGATGTAGGAGAAGGACTAGATGGATAATGGCCAGTAAGGAAAATATTTTCTCTAGGCTCTTGAAGAAGATGCATGATAGATGTCTAGCTAGACACACGTGCAGGCTGCCTTGTATAGGAAGCAGCTAATAAATTATGCCCATTTTCATTTGAATATCCCATTTCTATAAGAAAATAGAAATTCCAACTTGTACTTTAGGGCAAAGGAAGCACCAGAATTATTCCTAAAAGCTGGCTGTCAATAGGGTTTTGATGCAAATGAGTAAAAATAGTTTATCTCTTTTTATCTCACAAGAATTGTTGAAGCAGATTTCAACTCTGTAAATGAAAATGGTATATTTGCATATCCTTTTGCAGTATTATTAAAAGGCTGAACATAATATTATACATATTATCAGTGTGTGAAGACTCAGAGTCCTGACCAGCATTCCTCACTGTAAAAAAATAAAATAACAAAATTGTGATGTCACCAAGCCTTCTGACTAACAGCTTTAAAATCAATAATAAAGAACCTACAAGTAAAAACATCTAATAACGTCAGGAAATTTTATGGCTGTACACTGCAATAAATGAATGCTGGGTTAAAATTTATAATGATCCTACTTTGTAGCATGTCTGAGCACTAAAATTCTGATTTAAAACAATGGGTTTCATAACAAGTATGGAGCTTAATACTGGTATTTATTAATTGCATTTATTTTCAGAGCTCCTTTCAAAGTGAAGTGATCAGTTAAAGTCAAGCACAAAAATGAATAAATATTCCAAAACAGCTACCACTGAATTCCTATCCATTCCTGAACTGCTGGCTACTGCTGCTGATCAAAATCCTCAAATTTAATTAGCATGCAACAAATAATCTGAAGTTGGAAGATGAAAATGGTAGATTTACAACTAGCTAGTAGTCCTTCAATGGTCCAGTGGCTAGCACAAGGCACTGGGGCTATAGGAACCTGGAGGGCACTGCTGCCTGGCCACTGTCCTAGGCTGTCCTAAACTGTGCTGTGTCTGCTGAGCCAGAGCAGCATCCTCAGCCTTCCTCTGGAGAAGGAGCTCTATCCACTGTTCACTGACCTGGAAGAGATAAACAAGAGAGACTTCAGAACTGGGAGATCTGGACATTCATCCAGACTGTGGAGCCAAGCCCCTTTCAAGAGATTTGAACCATATTCAGCAGAAATGTTGGAACTACCGTCTATTAAAATGAGCAGTGATTGGTAACTCCTGTAATGTCTCGTTTCCTTTGCTTCTCTCATAATGGCTTGATAGGAAATGAAACTTTCAAGGGGAAACATTTTCCACTAAGCTCAGTGTGGCAAGCGCATTTTAAAATTCAGTTCTAATCTCAGAAACAGCCCCAAGTCTTCTCAGATATTTTGGTACAACAGCCCTACTGAAATGCAATTCATTCACTGGTAGTTAAGCCAAATGAACAAACCTCTTCCTCTTCACCTATTTCACATACTTTGAGCTCTTGAGGACCATGCTCACAGACCAGGCTAAGCAACAGGAAGAGCAACTCCAATCTTTGTCATGTCTGGCAGGGGGATTTATAGCACTAATATCTCAGTTCCTTAGGCATTGACTCTGATGTTCTTCTGCTCCTGGTCTTCTCTCTTGGCAGTGGTCTTTGCAATACCTTAGAGGAAGGGCTGCTCTCCTGTAAAGGGATCTTGATAAGGACATCAGATGACATAATTCTTTAGAAGCTTGAAGGATCAAGCTTTCTGACTTACAGAGTGTAGCTGGGGTATTAGGATCAGTGTGTACACATCTTTTAAGATGAGGCCTTTGGGTACAAACAATTCTCTGTGGTTTAAATCACTGTAGAGGGATTTCTCATTACATATGTTGTATTAACTTTCCGAGATGTATGGATCTGCAAATGAAAGAGGAAGGTTTTGCAACTGGACACCCTATTATATCAAATTGACATGGCTTGTTAAAATATTAATGTTAAAAAAAAATCTTTCCATTAAAACAGAACCAAGTCAATTTACATTTTGAGGGATCAGATTCCAACAGAAATTAATTGTGCTTAGGCTAGATTACATTTTCATTAGTAATCACATAATTGATATTCATTGCTCATTACAGTTAAGTAATTTCAGACTACCTGTGCAAATACTAAATGTAGTAAGCTCTTGTAAAAGCTGGATGCTAAAACAATATGTAAGGTCTTTTCAATAACATGGAAGATATTTACTCTGTTATAGTTCATACTCAGGCAAGCTACATGCAAAATTTGATCATGTTAGAAGGCAATTTTGCCAGCCTGTGTTAGTATGCTTGAAAGGGCTGTGCTGTATGAACTGAGATAGAACAGAGGTCAGAAATTACTTTAGTAGTGGAAGTAATTCTGATTAAAACAAATTTTATCTAGAATAACAGAATTTATGGAGATATTGAGGAAAAAAATATTGGAACTAAACCATGATTGCAGCTATAGGAGCTGAATACAGAAATTACTGTAACCTGATTTATTTAATTTTATGCTGTATTCTGTAAAGATCTACCATCCACTGCTCTTTTTCTGGTTTGGTTAGAGATAAATCTGACTTGGTCCCTTTTTAGTCTGTCTTTTTCTGGCACTACACATGCTATTAACTGCTCTTTTTCATATTCCCATGCATTTATCATTCAATAAAAAGATAAAACAGGCTTCCCAAATCTCCAGTTCTTGTTAACTACAGCTGTGCTGAATCCTTTCTCAAATAATATTATGTCCTGGATTCTTGGCACTAACTTCCTTACAGGCCTTGGCCAGTCTGCTCAGAAAAGAGATGCTAAAACAAGCCTAAAAAACACAGCCTATGAGCAAATCAAAAAAACCCAGAGGCTGTGGAAGACATGAAACCAAGTTGAGAAACATGAGAGGGAACTGAAAGGAAGGAGAAATCATAGAATTATAGAATAGTTTGGGTTGGAAAGGACCTCTAAAGGTTATCTAGTCCAACCTCCCTGCAATGAACAGGGACAATCTCGAGAATAGCGAATGGAATGAAAAAAGAATGAAGTGTAATAACAGGATTCATATATGCTATTTTGCACTAACATCACATGTGTGGAGTGGATACTGAGCTCATAGCAACAGAAAAGCTTGACACTAAAAGGTACTTCCTGCACCAAACCTCATGTAAGCATAACTGTTCCTGACTCTCCAAAATGTCTGCCTGAAGGATAAATGAGCACATCTATTCTGGTCAGCAGAACTCATTGAATATTTATATGCAAGCATTCATTTAAGGGAAATATTTCAAAGACATTTACTAGAACTGAAGAATATGGATCTTTGAAAATAAAAGTCAAGAATTTACATATTCTGCAGTTAAAGCTATAAATAGACACAAACTAAAGAATAATATATTTTTGAAACAGTATAGTCTAATGGTTACAGCAGTGTTGTGTAAGTCGTATCTTTGCTTCCACTTGTCTCTGATATGTTTTGCAGGGTTGGTATCTGTCTTGGTTTGAAAGACAGGT
>VZTT01001948.1:39208-49248 GCA_013400855.1 Buphagus erythrorhynchus
AAAGCTATTTGTCAGTTTCTATATTCTTCATTATAAACCCAGCTAACCAAACATTGTGTTGACAAGCAATCAGTTATTAGTTAATTACTAACTCTTAGCTTCTTCAAGGCCTACTCATTTATTTTAATTAACTCTAGTAAGGCTTATCTCTAACTAAAATCTTAGCTCCTCTAAAATCTCTAAATTCTTTAAAATTTGTATTTCACCCTGGAAGGCAGCATTTCAATCCTGCCTCTTGCACCTGAGTCTGTGCTGCTCCACTATACCATCAGATCGAGCAGGATCTCTGCATTTGTCTGCTGCTCAGAGCTCTTTTTGTCCTTGTGCCTTACCTCTCCAAACAAACTGGGGGCAACAGCACTTCAGAGTGGCTATCATGGATGTGCGTGCATGACCAGGAGCAATAAAATGCTATAGCATGTAAACATCTCAGAGAAAACAAATTGTCTTCTAAAAAAAATGAACAAATAAACAAACAGAGTCACAGTAGCAGCAGCTTCTTTGCTTAATTTGTTAAACATCTGAGAAACAGAGGCTTAGGAAGAGGAAAGCCTTCCTAGCTTCCTAAAGCTAGATGTAGCTCTCCTCCTATATTAGTAAAAATATAACATTTACTAGCCAAATGTTGCTTATAAAACTTGCATCTCTAGCATATTTAATTAAGAATGTGTGTAGAGTTTTCACAAAGTGTCCTAGTAAGCACATATACTGTTATGAAACGTCTGTTGGAGTTCTGAGTATTTAAGAAAAATGACATATCAGGCAAGATTCACTCCACACAGTGAACAAAAAGAAACCACTAGAGACTACTTGCAGTAACATATAAAGGAATAAATTCTACAGGAAAGAAACTCAAAAAATCTCGAAACTGAATTCTGAATTAGGTATCTGTGAAATAGAAATACAAAACAGACCCTCTTACAATCTGTTCCTATTTTGCCAGAGCACATGAGAATAGTGTTTGGTTTTCATCTGAGCTGAAGTGTCTAAGACTGATGTTCATGAGGCTTTATATGTCAAATTTATGAAGGCTGGCTTGCAGTTTGAGCTCTTTTGGTAACAAGGAGAAGGTGAACTTTGAATGGAGCTTCAGGAGGATGTAAATCTGGGTAGAAGATAAGGTTCAACTCCAATTTGGTACAGATTTTGTTGACTGCAGTTAGGGTCAGGCCTGAGGCAGAACGCCTGAAAAGCTGACCACAAAAAGTGCTGAGGGCCTCCTCATGTAATACTAATTTACTGCATAATCAGAATGACAAGGGATCAGACAAAACCCCAAAACCAGGCAGACTAAGAGAACATCTGGCAATCACCTCTAGGGAATGAGTAAAGGACTGGCTGGGACAGTGCAACTTTACAGATGTCTCGTGGGTCAGGCAGCCTTAGGGACAATGCACAGTTTCTTATTTATGAGCAGAAGCAAGATCTATACCCATAAATCATGGTCTGAGATGTGTAACTCTAAAGTACATTTTAAGAAGCACAATTAAGAAAAACTACCCAGAAGCACACAACTCAGTGCTATGAAATTTAACACAAAACTTTATTATGATTTAAGAGTCTCTGACACTGCAGCCTTAAAAATCCCTAAATTGCATGCTGCCATATAAAAGCCTGCTCCTACCCCCCTGTATACACATTTCTGTTGAACATAAAGGTTATTTAACTGTTTTGTGCCAAGCAGGGCTTTTAAAGCCAGTCAAGTAACAGAAGATACTTAACATGACCCTGCACAGGACCAGTACAATGGGGAAACCTCATCTTCTACATATTATTTTGATTTCCTGTTTCCACATTATGTTCTTGTCCCAACTGACCTTCTGTTCTAGCAACTAACCTCATGAAATGTTGACAGACAAGAACATTTACTGTCAGAAAACTTCTAAAAATTATAAATACACGACAACATTTTTTCTTAATGTTTTGGCCTATAGAAAATGTGTTCCTCATCGGATTATCCAGGATAATGTTATTATATTTGCACAATGCCAATGAAAACTTAGCAAATATGAATCCTTGAAATCAGTTATTTGTGTAGGAATGACTTTCAGCCACGAGTTTAAAAGTCTATGTGAAGAGGATTTGCCAGCAAGCTACCTATACAGGAGAATAACTAGGAAGTAAGATAACATTAAGGGGGAGAATAGCTGATGTGTCAGGAGAGCTGTTATGAATCACAGTAACACTTCTAAACTCTATAATTAAAATAAAGACAAAATCTTTTCTTCAATCTTTGTTATGCAGTGGACCAAGGAGCTGCACAGATACAGGTGATCATTACACACCATGAATTTTTTCTTGACAATAAAAGAAAAACAAAATCACAAAGCATAGATCACTTATTATGTATTAAAATGTTTTTATGTACAGTGAAAATATGCATTCAGCCCTGAGCCTTGCCGGATTCCTTACTGATTTCAGAGTCTGGCAATTAGAGGTGCTCAGGGACTTTACTATCCAGCACAGTGGTTTGAGGAGAACCAGCTAGGAGGTAAGGTGACATGAGTTTTTAAGATGAATGTAACATGATATATTTAAATTAGATAAACTTTCTGTGAATATCAGGGCAGTTTCCTTATGGCTTTTCTTCTCCCTTCCTGTGAGCCTTGTCCCTTGATTATTAACTCTGAAAACTGCGACTCCTTATTATCTTCAGTGAATATCTTCAGGCATTAAGGCAGCATTTTTGAGCTGTTAAAACCTAACAAAAGTTGAACATATTGTAATGGTGATTAAAAATGAAGTGGAAAAAAAAATCTGATATGTATAGCCTAAATGGATTATTTATCTGAGTGCACTAGATTACATCCTAGGATGTCTAAAGATACACAAACAATACAGTACAAACAGAAGTCAAGACCTATGTATCCAGTCAAGCCATATTTACAAGATAAAAGACTAACATGGAAGCTCTGTAAAAAAGTTGTCTGATCCTGGTAGATAACCATCACAGTGTGATGCTGATACCAAATGGATTAGTCTTTGAATATTCAGATAGAGAAATACTGATTAGGAGGAAATATTATTTCGTTATTTGATACTGGCGAGGCCTGTACTGGAAGAGTACAATTTAAAAGGCTTTTGCTTGATTATGGAGAGATGCAGGAATGCTTAGAATGGCTTATTCTGTTCAGTTTTCTGATGAAAAGATGAAGGGGAAAGGAGACAACTGCGTATAAGGACCAATATGGAGAGCACAACTCTGCTATGGTATCTTCAGTCTGCAAACAAAGTTTTAACAAAGGCCTCAGTGGTTAGATATGAATGCCTGATACATTCAGGCTAAAAATAGGATTCACAGTTTTAACAGCAGGAGATCTTGTAACAATTTAATCAAGGTTGTGAAGAATTCTATCAATGATAATTTGAAAATCAAAAGCAGATGTTTTTCTTAGAACTCCAGTTCAAAGAAGAGTGAGTTCATAGATGTTTAACATGCTAGATAATAATAGCACAGAGGTTTCTCTTGGCCTTGTAGTCTCTGGCCTCATTAGATGGCACATCAGTTCTTGGATGTCTGTGGAGGGGTGCAGTTTGCATCTGTTTGCTTGCAGTGCTTACATCCCTTTGATGCCCTTGCACAAACTGGGATTAGCTTTTATTTACCACTCCAAGGAGCAAGTCCTGCTGAATCAGATGTGCAGCACTCTTTACCTTCCCATCATCAGATTGTGTCTTCATTTCAGAGCACTAGGAGAGGCCAATGAGGTGAAGATGAGGGACATCTTCCACCAGCCATGACATTTGTAAAGTGTTGATCCATCCAACCACAGTCTCTGCAGAAAATGTTCCTCAGCTTATTTACAACCACTCTGATACATGCAACAGCTTTGTTGTCTCAGGCTGGCCTTCAGGATGTTCAGCTGGGTACGTTAATATCCATATTCTCTTTGAGTAACCGATGGATATTTCATTTAGTTTTCCTCTTTATTTCTTTCATAACTAGTCTGACGCCATTTGCACATACAGAGCACATGAAATAGAAGTATTGCAGCAAGACACTTGTTTTTCAGACTCCCGTACCTGCCTCAGAACATAGAAAAATCCTAATGAATTTTATGTTACAAAAAGATGGTCTTAAATCAAAATGAATAGTATCAGATAAAAAGCTTAATAAAAGCTCCCTCTTGCCTTGGCTCCCACATAATGAGCTGGGGTCATTCTAAAGAAAAGAACAGAAATTCTGGGACTAAAACAGAGCAGAGTGTGAAGTGTTTTTAATATCACAGCAGATGTAATTATTTTCTGTTTCTTTTTATTATTAAACATTGAGGTAACTAGGAGGGAAAATCAATACAGTACACCATCTTCTAAACAGTGCACTGTCTTCAAAACAGTGCTTA
Source organism: Buphagus erythrorhynchus (assembly GCA_013400855.1). Lineage (NCBI taxonomy): Eukaryota > Metazoa > Chordata > Aves > Passeriformes > Sturnidae > Buphagus > Buphagus erythrorhynchus. The sequence goes on from VZTT01001948.1 coordinate 43,552, forward strand.
TATCACAGTCCATGTTTTATTGTGCTGGATACATGTGAAAAGGAAGATGAAAATCTGGTGGAGGAGATGTATTTTACTGAAAATGGCTTTACTGCTATATGCTTTACACTGTTGAAATGATTGCCATTAGAATTAGAAGAGGTGTATTTTAAATTCCAGTTTGTGTACTGGGGGACCTCTCTGTCCATTCTGGACCTAATGTGTTGCTTTATTTCTTTGCTTCCTCTACTAAATAAGAGTTTGATGGCTACTAGGAGAACTATTATGGGTAATAATGCACTTAGACTTCTAAGGGCAATAATGTATGTGAACTACTGTTTGTTTTCTTCAGTGATACCATTGAACATTCCTTGTTTGGTGTAGCTGTGATTTGTTCTAGGTCATTACTAAGATAATTGGAATTACAGCCAAATAAGACTTCTTTCTACTTGCAAATAAAATACTTCCATTATAATGGTAAAATTTCAATGCCTTTTTTGACTAACTAACTCTGCATATCATGTGTATTTCATTGCTCATTCCCTATAAGAGTGCAGTTGCAAGTTTCCTGGCCTTTGATCTGTCTCTCTTTTTGCTTTCTTTCCTTCTTTCAGAGGATCATTATAACCTTATTTAGGCTAACAAGGAGATCACATGTCCAGTAAATGTGCACAGCAAATGAAAAGAAATATATCTCAATAATACAGACATACTTCAAATATCAGTGGAGTTCCACAGTGAAGAACGTTGCAGCCAAAGAAAGGGCTTCTATTGATTTCATTGATTTTGAGCCCTGGCTTCTAAAGTCAGAAGGCTGAGTAAAACCATGCCCCAGTTCATTACTGGCTTCTCTTCACTGCTTGCACTTTGGGCAAACTCTCTAGTTCAGCAAAACGGACATTTTTAAAAAGAATCCTCATTTTTTCACTCGACAAAGAGAATAGCTGGTTGTTTCTGTCAAATTTTTCTCTGTATTGTTGCTGTGTACTGGCCCAACAGTATTTGCAAAGATATGGAAAGCAGTGAACCACATGCTTCAGTTCACCTTTGGCCATATTAACAAAGAGAGCTGCATCAGCTGGTGAGCCCCCTGTGCATGCCCAGCCTTGTCAGCTCTCCCACTGGAGCCCTGGGCCAGGGGAGAGCTGTGCTGCTGCAGCCAGCCCCAGAGCCCTGCACCTGGACTGTGCAGGATCCTGGGATGCAGAGCAGACATCACCTGATCCGCTCACTTTGCATTAACTTTGGAAAAGGCACCTGAGCAGAACCAACAGCAGTACAGCAGCAGCCATGTAACCACTTTGCACTTGTAGGCAGCCAGAGTGGATCTCAGTCATCTCTGCTCTTGACTCGTCAAATTTGCCAGCCCTTTAGGCAGCTGTTGTTTGATCTCCACCCATGACAAATACGCCAGTCAGACAAGAGTGTGTCTGGTTTTGTTAGTCTGTAGAAGGGAAATTATTTCCCTCATACATCAGCACATGGCTCACATATGGCTCACACACACCAAGACAGCATTTTCTGTGCTACAGTGAAAGATGAAAATTCTTTCCTTCTTCAGGCTGTTTTGCCAGGTGTTGGAAAATCTGCATGCTTCGTGCGTTTGTCCTCAAATCTGATGAATTTTGTAGGGCACAGGGAGAGGGGTCTGTGCTTCATGCTGGACCTCCTTTGAGCAAGGGAGGAGGAAGAACTTAGTTCCCCTGTTCCCCTTAGTTCTGTGTCACAGGCTTCCTTAAACTCATAGTGACTGACCTGCCCTCTTCATCCTTGTGTCAAGGATGTGGGATCAACGCAGGGCCCTGTTCACATCCCAGATGGTCTCAACATACATGCCAGCTGATGCCTGGCACCCTCTCCCCTCTTGAGAAAAAGACATCTGTGATTCTTCTCACAAGCCCTGTCTGCTACTCCATACTCTACAGAGAGCCATCCTACTCCCTGCTTACTGTGCATGGGAAGCAGGAAGGAAAATACAGGGATCACACAAACTTTGCATATTTGCTTTCTTTTAAAAATCTTTCCAAATTATCTTTTTGTGGAAGCTCTGCATTTGTAACCCAACAATGACAACAAAACCTTTTTAAAACAACACCACATGCAGTACAAGTGTCAAGTGATCATCAGATAATGGAGTCTTGGAAGACTGAGGCTCCATTCAGACTTGAGAGCTTTATGTTTATGTTTGAGAAAAACTCATTTAGAGGGTTGTCATCTAATACCTGTTTAAAAAAAGAAAAAAGATGTGAAATTTACTTAAATTATTTTTTATTTGTATGCATAAGCTCAACTACGATGGAATAGTATTGCTAATATAATTACAACAGCCTGTCTCCAGAGGAGAAGATATTATGCAATGCACTCTCTGCTCTATATATTCTGAGCACAGTACCGAAAAGTAAATTAGCAAATTTATTATTTTATCCAATGGGAGTTTTGACAGATTCATCCTACTCTAAATTTCTTCCAGAGGAACAGAAAGGTGGAGAAGTCTTCCAATTATACCTGCAAGTAGTTAGGTTTGAAAAAGAGAAGGAGAGCATAGGATAGAGGAGAGATTTCTCAATTCACTGGTTGGTATAAAAGAACTTTTAAAACTAGAAATAAGATGACTTCACAGATATGTAAAACATGTAAGCACACTTAAACTGCAATAATGAAAGGAACTAAATGCCATAGATCTGGGAATCTGTCCTCTAGCTGAAGTAGAAAAGAGGAGAAATTTCCATTGTCATGAAGCTGACCTAGGTTCAGCTGCTGACCTCTTTTCATTCTCTCATTGTTAGGCTACTAAATACCCAGAAGTTATAACTACACTAAAATGAAGTATCAGATCAAAATAATCTCTCAAAAGTACTTTTTCAAAAGCATGTGTTAGAGCTGAGAAGGATATTTGATAATTTTGCTGAAATTTTCTATTTTCTTAGTTATTTAGATTTTAAGAAAGGCCAGTAATAAAGCACAGAGGTTATGCAATGTTACAATGCTGATGCTCATTCACAGTAATTGGAGATTTCTGAAAAAGAGAGAAAATTTGTCCAAACCTACAGACTCAGTAATATGCCTGAAACTTCAGCTAAGACCAGAGAGGATCTTAAGAGGACTAACAGGAGTGTGCATGAATTCATGCCCAAGTGATTTCCAATAATTTTATTAGCTCCTGCTTAAATTCTATCCCAAGTGTCCAGAAGGAGATTTTAAGTGCAGTATAAAAATATTTTAAGAATTTACAATGTAGATACACAGGAATAGAAGAGAAAACTGAAATTACTTTATTGAGTACAAAGTAAAGCAGTATTTCTGGCTGCAATAAGAAGAGTATACATTTTGAAAAGGAATCAAAGAAAATTAGATAGCCAGACTGAATATCCAGAAATGTTGAAAATCTGTAATTGTATATATAATCAGACTAGAAAATTATAGTACATTTGGAAATAGACTGAAATAAGATTGGGCTGTGGGTCATAGGTACACATACCCATTTCCTCTGTATTTTAACATCTCATGCACTACCCCAAATGACCAAATTTCATTTAGATTAACTGATACTTGTTCAGAGATTTTACTAAGAGACAAGAAATGTAAGAGCAAGGAGATTCTTGTATTTTTTAGCATACTTACAGGTGAGCTCTGAGCAGCTAATTTATAATTTCACAGCCAGTAGTTTTGGTTTAAAGTTTCATCCAAATAACATTTCAAGAGGCACTGGCACGATACAATTGCAGAGTCCATGCTCTGCTTTGTCAAATACCTTTGTAACACTCATCTAGGTTCCAGCAGTGACCTCAAGTGAGACTGTAATAGCACTGAAATGAAAAGGGGAAGCCCATAAATCACTCAATCTGTACCTTCAAATTGTTTATCTCCTCACTAATTTCAAGGTCACAGTTACCATCTGCTATAGAAGCAGAAAAGTTTGACAGTTAACATAAGCAGACTTTTTCAAGTATTTTAACTCCAGAAATGTGATTTCAACTAAAATTGAGATTAGGGGCTATTCAGAATGTGATTTGGCATTGTGATGAGAGACTGTAAGACATCAGCAATTTTTGATTGATGATTCAAAAACATCCTTCAGGAGACAAGACTAGTACAGGAATTAAAAAAACAGAAAAGTTGAAAATTAAACCAGACTCCCTCATATTCCCAACAAGCTGAGAATAATTGCACTGGATGAAGTTGAGAGCAGCCATTCCATGTTTTTATTTGTTTTGCTGGTTTCTTTTTAAAAGAAGAAACACTAAGAATAGCTGTGCACAGAGGAGAAAATGAGGAAAACTTTGGCCTTCACAGCATCTCCGCTTTCCTCTGTGGGGTTCCTTCTGCCCTGGCTTTATCAGGAGAATCATTTCTACACACACACACACACACACATTATTTTCATTCATCTGATGAGAGCTCTGGTGTGTTGGGAGTGGAGAGCACTGCCCTGGATCAGGACAGAACTGCAGTTCTGCTCTGCTGGGGTCACTGCAGGACCTCAGTCCTTCTCTGTCACTGAGTTCCCCTGTCCAGGACCTCTCTGGTCACACGACCACTGCAGGGAAAGCAGGTCCTCCCTGGACACACTGCACTCTAAATAACAGATTCTCCAAATTTATGTGCTACTATTGTTTGCCTTCTTCATCTTCCTTATAGATCTTGTCTCCATTTTACTTCTCCAGGAATATTCTGTGATATGATAAGGGATCAGAGGAACTTTCATCAAGGGATCCTTGGATCAGAGGAAAGGTCATCATTGATCTCACTTTGATCAGTTTACTGAAGGGAGATGCTGACCCTACATAAATATTTAATGGTTCTGAGGAATAGCCAAAACCACCTTTGTAAATGTTTTGTGGTCTAATGGAATTTTCTGAGACCATTCTGTTGCCTTTGCTAAATCCATTACCAAAGCTTCTGTCCCCCTGTATTTGTACTCCCAAATTCATTCAATATAGCCAACACTTGCTCACCAAGTTTTCTTAAAACATTAAATGTTAAATTTACATAGATTAATGAAAAAACAGGCTAATTTTAAAGCTAAATAAGGAAAACAGAGGTTTACAAAAGCACATATATGGCTGGGCTGATTTAAAGTTTCCTGTGTGTGCATTTCCATGACAATGAGGCTACATGAATATTCAAAATGAAAAAGTTAGCGATGATAAAAGTGGGCAAAATATCTGTACCATCTGCTCACTTCTAATGCCCGAAAAAAGTGACAACCTAAAATTAACTGAAGACAACAAGCTGCTAAATAACCTTTCTCCCCCTCCCAAATCTCAGAGGCCTGTGTTTCAGCACAGAATTTGATCTTTACTTCTTCATTATTCCCTACTGTAATATTTATATTTCAAATTTTTCCCTAACTTTACCTGAAAGCCTTGTACTAGCACAGTTAAAATTACTGGAACTTAATAAAAATACAGTAAAATTATGCTGCTAGTAGTAGTCTCCAGTACTGAGACTGCTGAAATTTCGGAGACTAAATAACCACGCTGCCAACAATTTATCAAGATTTTTAGCCTGAATTTTGCATATCCACTTTCAGTCTTCAGTCTTCAGTTTTTTTCAGTCTCAGATTAGCTACTCTGTGCTGAAAAATTTCCCATAAATGTCAGCAGAGGAGCAAAAACAATCAATCTATATTATTTTAAAAATAATTGTTTTTCAAGTCTGGGCATTAAAACAAAATTTAATTCCAACTCTAAAAGTAGAATTTTTAATTTTTTATTT
>VZTT01001950.1:0-40516 GCA_013400855.1 Buphagus erythrorhynchus
CCTTACACTGAAGATCCAAAACCAGAAATCTGTATTTACAGCACTTCATGAAAACAGAGCATTATATTTGCTTCCCCTACAGTGTACCTTCCATGTGCTCTCACTCATCTGCAATGATCCACTTGCTGGTAGCTCCTGTAAAAGCATTTCCATATACTTCAGCATGGAGAAGTCAAGCTCCAGTTGTAACTGTTGCTCCCCAGGGCATAATCAAGGAGCAGTTCTGCTCAATCTGTCTTTACAATGTGCTTTTTGGCTGGCAGAACGACCAGAGATGGAGCTCCTGACAGCCAACACACAGACCATAGGGATGGCTGTATTTCAGTATCAAACTGTGCCTCTTAATATTAGTTTTATGCAGTCTACAAACAAAATATATTTCTGCAACAGAAGTCATAAAAGCCTAAATGCAATTAGTATTTCAAAACAAAGCCATCTGATGGACGCAAACTTTTTTCATTCTAAAATGGCTGGATAATTCTCATTGTAGGTAATTTTAACACTTTTAGAGTATCACATTTTACATATGCAAATATACCTGACAGCTGAGAAAGCATTATCCAAACAGTGTTTTAAAACAAAGCTCCAAGGTACTAAAAATTAAAAGTTGTATGAATTGCTAGCAACCCACAGAACATGTTAAAGGGAAACCACAAATTAAAGACACCGAGTCTCAAAAATCTCACAACACGGTTCTTGTACTTGATATGTAGTATTTTAAACCACAGTGGATAAGGAGTTTTGGAGGTAAGCACACCATACAGAGAAGAGCCTGGAATCTTGTACTGCCAAAAACTACTGAAGAAACCTGATGAGCAACAAATGTTCTCACTCTGGTACAAGCTCTCTTCCAGATGAATAACTTCAAAGCAGGGGAAGAAAAATTTAAGAAAAGGATTTTTATCTTCACAAAGCTAGGAAGTTAGGATTCAAAATCTGAGCATTAGAAGTTTTCTCTTCTAATGGAGGGCAGAGATCTGCACTATAGAGGATGTTCTGCAGGTACAGTGCACCAAGTGAACTACTGTCAGTGAACTGCTGTGCATTTCTAAATCGTTTTTAGATTATTATTTTTAGATTACTAAAAATGCTACTTTTAATTTCAAAATCTTTCAAGAGCTGTCTAAAAATCTTTCCAGTAAAAGACCCTGCAAACCAACCTGCAGGACACATCAGAACTCAAAGTCTACTACACTTTCAGAACTTNAATTCTTAAGAAACAAACTATGTCATTTGAACTAAAAATAAACAAAATGTATGTGCTATCTTCCTGCCTTGTAGCATTACTCTTGTGGCCAGATCACAAATATGTAGTGTATGTTTTCTGAAGTATTCAGAGAGATCAAAGCATGAACACTTACAATGAAACTTGATATTCAAAGAACATTCTAGTACTCCCAATATTTTAAACTTCAAAACAATCCATTGACTGTGATTTGCCTATACAGCAATAAAGGTAATTATGTATCCAGTAAATGTAAAGATCTATCCAGTGACAAGGAAAATCTAGAGAAAAATCTAAAGTTTTTCATATCCAGAGAGAAAAAAAAAATATTTTCAAAGATGATTAAATTAGAATACATTTATTGTTACTGCAACTCAAGCTTCCACCTTAGCTGATTTGAAGAGTTGTATAAATAATATGATATTCTGGTATCTAACATTTAGTAAGTCATAGTCAATAACAGAAAAAATGAAATATAGTATCACCTACACAGCAAACAAATACAAGATCTACATTCTACTTGTGCTACTCAGCAGCAAGAAATCAGAAGTTAACTGACTTAACACATATCCTCAAGTGACACCATGAGGGTGAAAAAAACTGGATCTCCTGCAGTAATACTTAATCAAAGCTGGCAATAAAGGCAAATCTGGATACTGTTTTCAGTAGCAACATCTCACATATCTAACACAACTAGGGTTGCAAATACCAACTTGCAGTATTTTACTGTAGACTGACAAGTCAAACCAGAGGACACAGTATATTTAATATTTATATATTTAATAAAACTGCTTTCAAACTGACTTCTGTTCAAAACATTTGTATTAACTTTGCTTCAATAACTGATCAAGATAAGCTTTGCTAACAAATACTGGTTTTTACCTACTGTTAATACTTCCTCTTTCACACCACAAAATATTTATGAGGACGACTGCAAAATCCTGCCTAAGCAAAGAAAATCCCAAGTAGATGAACTCTTTAAATTTCCAAGTCACTCCCCCATTCTGTGCCTACCAAAACACCCACTGCCAGTCTTCCTTCAGTGACTTACAAACACAGACTGTATCAATTACTTGGAACATCTGGGACTGGATCATTAGCTCAATTCCAGATGAACTAGTGCAGCCTACAACAACTTCTGTCAAGCATGAAAATGAAGCTACAAGCACTACACATGCATCAAGTTAGTTGATCCCTCAAATCCACACTTCAAGCCCATGCCCCCACATCATTTAGTGAGAACTTTATTACACATTAGGCATTCCATACAGTCCAAATCTGTTTGTCCTGACACAAAGGACAGGATTCATTTGCCTAAGCACAGTCATCTAAAACCAGTTTAGACAGTCCTGGGCATCCTGTCTGGCGGCCAGCTGACATTCCAGAAGGCCACAGATCTCTTGCGGGTCTCATGTCACACCTGCTCGCTACACGTGGCTACTGTGGATACTGCAAGGCACCTCAAGTGGCACGAGACACCTATGGCTGAACAGATTAATTGCACCTAAGAAGCTTCAGATCTACCAAAAAGGCATCATTCCTTGGCATTCTCCCTGTCCACAGCAGGTCTCGGGATCCTAAACCATTAGGAGACAAATTCTCATGCCCAAACAAAAGCCTGCTCCCACAATGATGGAGCATGGTTCTTCCAGAGACAATAGCGGAGGCACAGAAGTAGCATACGGTCACTTGCTGATGGATTTTAACGTCATGTTACTGCCTTTGCTCCTCTTTGCCTTCCTGAAGGAAGCAACTGTACCAATGACTCAGTGTTGGAAAATGGTTCTCTTGTGTGCAATATATGCTGATGCTCATCAGCAAAATCTCAAACTCCTACCAAAAGAGACTCCTTTTCTGTAGTAACCTCACAGCGGATGGACAAGATAAAAAAATACCACTGAGAATAGCGTTCAAAGAACAACAAAGCAGGTTCACACCTGCTTTCACGTTCTTCTGTTTTGATGTATGCATTTGGTCTTTTTTAAAAGATGACCCTCAATGAATAGGACAAAAGAAAACAAGGAAAATAAGGAAAAAGTTACTAGATCTAACAGACTTTTAAACAAGAAACATTTAGAAGTGGCAATGGCACACGCCACAATAATTATCTACATTTAATATAGGCCTATACTAATGACATTAGTAGTTTATCCATTCTACTTCATAGTTTCATGAAGGACTATGTTCAACAGGATTAATTCAGAAAATAATGAACATATCCCCAGTATTATTTTCCTAATCCGAAAGAAAAGTTAGTCTTACAGTTTATTTTACTACTGTCTGGCTGAAAGACAAGACTTAACTACAGGTTTTAAATAAAGCTGCAATAAGCTCAAATAAGCAACTGAGCTAATTTTGCTCCCTAGTAAAGCTTTATTCCCATTTCTAGCTCTAGAATATCTCCCGTAAACCTAAGTACTCTTCTGATTTTTACTTATTAAAGTTTAAGACAGTTTCTGCAAATCTTGCCATATTTTATATTTTACAGCATCTGTAAAATTACCATAGTCCACATGTTTAAATTAATTAATAAATCATTTAGTCCTTTCTAAATTCTTGCAACTGTACTTTCCTCTGTTATACATGTGTAGCATTTCCCAAATGTTACTCTCGGCAAACTGAAAACTGAAGATGCAGTCAATATCACTGTACTTTTAAAAAACATCAATTTCACTTTATTTACATCTTTCCTGAGGCACGTTCAACAGCCTTCTGAATCAAGACCTAACAGTCTACAAATTATTAGCAAATGAAGCACCATTTTCTCAGTAAAAGGAGAAGAGAAAGATAATTAAGTTCTCCAGAATTCATGACAAGGAACACCTAAAATAGGATTCAAGACTAAACAGCAAGGCTTAAAATAAAACTATGCAACATTATTGTTCTTCAACATCTGTACTAGGTTATTGCTCTAGGCCATGCTATTTGGACCACACTGCACTATGTCCAGCACTGAAATGTTAACAAGCCAGGTGTGTTTTAGGCAGGGGGAAGGCAAAAAGGTGTAGAAAGGACACAGACCTGCCTTGCATATGAAATCAAAGACTGAAAGTTTTTGACATTTTTAATGCACATGTTGAGTCACTAGCTGTAACACAGAAACTGACGGGATACTTCTCTATTTTAGCACAAAGCAAAACATGCCTACCACAGCAGATATGTTTTGCTCTCTTATGAAATATCAGAATTAAAGCTGAGAAAAACAGTAACTTCTGAAGCACTCAAGATTTCCTCTAAATGACTGAGTACTCCCTCAGAGAGTTTCCCTATCCAGACACTGATTAAAATGAAAGCAGATAATTCACTTAAAACTGTGATAAAAAAAGGAAAAGTTCTAACAGAGTTTTTTCTTGATGCCTGGGTAATTTTTGTGAGCCAATTTACATATAAAAGACTAAATTTCTATCAAAAGGGATAGTTTATTTAACTGTTGTAGCCTGTCTGAATTCAGACTTCACTTGTGGCCAAACCCTTCACTCTGTTGCTTAAGCTGCCCTCTAAAAAAGCTGCCAACTTCAAGTATTTTCTTGAAATATAAACTCCACTATTTGCATTTAAAATACTCTGTAAGCCAACAGCCAGTCTTTGCTCAGCAGGCCTGGTTTAATCACTGTCTTTATTATCTCAGCTCCAGCAGTCATTTTATTTATTTCTTCACAAATTCCTTTTGCTTATACATTAAGTATCCAACTCTCAAACAGCACCAGCACTTTCTTCAGTGAATCTAATGACCTATTTTAAAACCAATATATTTATCACAAAAAATATGTTTTATCTAGAAACCACTACCATAGACTGCAATAATATGGCTAGCATTATTGATGCATTTAAGCTCAGAAAAGTAGAAAAAAGCACCATCGTACTTACCTATCTGCTGCTAAGTCAATCAAACAACTGATACCCACTGAGGAATGATTCAGTTCAGGACATGTCCAGTACTTAATTCATTCACACAGAAGCACCTGGGCTCAATGACTTGAATTTTCAAATTATCAATTACATCACAGCAAGGGTAAGAGTGGCACTCATAAGTACCATGTTCATTCGTCTTTACTGTATATCACAAGTATATGTGATAGGGAAGGGGCATTGGATATAAATAACATCAATGAGAAGGTTTACAAACAGGGAACCTAAATTGTGATTTACTCTTAGAGCATGACAGTGACAAATGTAATTCTACCGTCAGAGAGGTCATGATAGCAGTTAACATTTGCATTACTTTTTAGTGTGGCCAATTTCTGCATGTTCAACTCAATTTGCATGTTGAAAATGTAAAACAGCAAGACAGACTGACAAATAAAACATGGATTCTAGAAGCAGAAAGTGTAATATTAGCACACAGCAGATAAAATGTTGAGAGATTTATTTTTCTGAATTTTAAATCCATGTAGTTTAGGAATTAAAAGTTAATATCTACACATGAAAACATGCACACCACAGCACATAATGAAAAGGGTTGTTAATAGCCTTTCAGCTCACTGACTCATCTCATCTCTGCCTCACGTAGTCAGAAGTAGAGATTAAGAAAATATGGCAAATTGTCTTTATTTTACTCTCAATACTGCTACTTCACTTGTGGGTAGTAAAACGGGTGGCTTTAAGAGGCCCAACTCTCCTCAAACTGGACTTCTTAACACAGAATCAAAGAATGGTTTGGGTTTTAAGGGACCTTAAAGATTGTCTAGTTCCAACCCTCCTGCCATAGACAGGGACACCATTCATTAGACCAGGTTGCTCAGAGCTCCATCCAACCTGGCAGTGAACTTCTCCAGGGAAGGGGCATTCACAACTTCTCTGGGCAGCCAGCTGCAGTGCCTCACCACCTCAAGTGAAGAATTTCTAGTCTACATACACCTTTTTAAGCTTAAAGCTGATCTGCTGTGCCCTTGCTAAATTGTCCCTCTCCAGCTTTTATGTAGGCCCCCTTAATGTACAGGAAGGTGCTGTAAGGCCCCTCTGGAGCCTCCTCTGCTCACAGCTGAACAATCCAAATTCTCTCAGCCTGTCTTCACAGAAGGGGTGCCCCAGCTCTCTGATCATCTTTGTGGCCTCCTGTGAACTCACTCAATAGATCACCTCCCTTGCCCTGCTAATCATACTGCTTTTGATGCAGCCCAGGATAGAATTAGGTTTTTGGGCTGCAAGCCCCACATTGCCAACTCATACACAGCCTCTCATCCACCAGCACCCCAGAAGCTACAAAACTCACACGAGATCTGGAAAATCTGAAGTGCTTGGTATATGGCTACGCAGCTTTAGTAGCTGCCATATCTCTAATTTTGTGGGAACATGATCCAACCAATAATATCCAAATAATATACAGAGACTGTTTCTTGCAGTGTTTCTAATGAGTTTGTAAAAATCGACTTGACAATGCAAAGAAATTTTAAACAAAAAACAGATCTGCAAAGAAACAAATCTGCACAGAAATGTATAAAGTTTGACCTTTAAGTTCAATAGCAAACCTCATACTGTGTAAACTGATTGACCAAGGACTTTTATCAGGTCAACAAATGAAACAATCCATAATGATGAAAGGATTTTTTGTCAAATAGAAATCTACTCATGCTCATTGCTTAGGCAATCATGGAACACCATGGAGCACCATGGAGCTCTTGACTCATCTTTGCTCTGATGAAAGCAAAAATAGGTAATTTGAAGAAAGTAAGGTTTTTCTGCAGGCTGTTAAGAGCTTTGTTCTACAACTTCAGCCCTTTTCACCTCTCCTCAGGCTCCAACTACCCATAACTTTGAGGGCTTTTAAGTGTTTCTCAGTTGAACAGAAGAATTTTCACATCAATTAAATGTGCATGAAGAGCTACCAGTGAAATTCCAGTGCCATGAAAATCTTGTTGTCTACACTCCATATAGCTGAGAAACTCCTGTGAGTTTTGAATTGTATTTACTTCCTGTAAGAGTCTACATACACAGCTGGTTTTCAAAAGGCACTTTCAAGTTACCGACTACTCTTTCTAGCTGTTGCTATGAAAGCCTATTTTGATGAAAGAGCTGGGCAAAGAAAGCAGACACAAAATCCAAAACACAAGTCTTTAAAACTAAGATGCTTTTATAAATACAATATACAGAATGGAATTTCTAATTCAGGTCAATACTACAGGAGACCCATCACCGCTGAAGGCATTTCAGACACTGAAATGATCCAAATGTAGCTTACTTGTTCATCAATATTTACTACAGGAAGACTTTATTAAAAATAACATGTAACAGTAAGGAAATACTCCTTCTATTTAATAGATAACAAAGATTAAAATAAACCCTGCAAGGCAAATATCCAATCAGTCAAGTGGAAGATTCTTGTAACATCTATCAAATGAAACCCTTAGTAGGCCTTAAATTTCTCCTGTGGCTGTTGACAATTCTAATGTTTTTTGATTCCTTTTTCCAAAATGTGCCTTCAAAAAAAATAATTAAAATAATAATAACCCCCCACCAAGCAACCAAAGAGCATGCAATATTACCAATAGTCCACAATAATCAAAAACATGCAGATAGAACGGAAAACACCAAAATAATTTTTTTATTATGTAACTTGCTCTTAAAAACTACTAAAAACTGACTCCAGCACTCCAGATAACCAACACTTTTGGATGACAGATTACACATATTTGAAATTCTTTTTAGTGAACCCATGTTTCATGTGTAATTGAAAACAACAACCACCACCACCCACAAAATTCCTTGACACTTTGAAAATGTTGTTTAGAAACAGGAAGACAAAACTTACTTGGACTTATTACCCTGGAATTTATAAAAAAATCAGGTGCACTTACCATTCTAGAAGCTATTCTGGTTTTGAGAAAACAACTGTGTCTGTCATACATTTGCAGCTTTGTATTTAAATAAAAAAAATGCTCTGAGTTGCACCTTGAATTCTTCCTTGAATTATTTTTTCTATTCACATCAGTCTTGAACCTTACTATATTCTTCTGTTCTCTTAGTAGAAACTGTGTCTTTTCATATAGCCCTTGGCTTATTCACACTTTCCCTCCCTCTTCCACTCAGCTGCTTCTCTATCCCACTGTTCTTTTACTGCTATTAGCAACAGTACTTGCACTTTATAGACAAAACAAACTCAGAAACTATGTTAATCACTAGAGTAGCATATGACCTTACTGTGAAAAGAAGCTTTGCACTGGTTTGGTTCGGAACAGAAATCACATTCCAGCTCACTGGTATCTGTCCTTCCTCTCTCAGGCACAGCGAGTAAAGCCATTTCCTGAAACAATGTGCCCCTCAACTGCTAATAAAGAAGCAGGAGTGGTGGGGAGCAATACAGGAAAATGAGCCAGTGCAGGTGCAGTCAGCGTGTTAAAGAAAACACAGGCCCAAACAAGAACAGAAAAGGGAGCAAGTGATACACTTCTATCCCACACAAAAACTTCTGCTACTATTTATATTCCCACCCCAGGAGACAGCCCTGGATGGTACAAAGCTTCACAGTTACAGCCTGACCAATTTCTAGGCCAGTGTAGCAATTGCTTTATTATCATCATTCACAGGACTCTGTTGGTTTAAAAAGTCTCCTGCCAGAGGATAAGAAAAATCAGAAATACACATCAGAAATCCACATGCACTATAATAACATATATATTTTAAATCAAGCTAATGTCTCGAACATCACTGTAACTTCTGTACCTTTAATATGCCCAATCCCTTTTTCAGTAAAAAGTAAAATATTAAAGCTGTATACAGCACCTACACTTCACAGAAACTAGTTAATCAGATTAAAGACTTGGGAAGACAGTCTTGCCTCAGCAGAACATCAGGGATTGGAAGATAATTGTTCTTATGCTTAGGACCATGCATACATTCATCAAGTATTTTGAAAGAAGACAAAACACAAAATTTGATATGCATATGCAGTAAGATAGAAGGATAATTTCTATACATAAACCAGTCACATCTGCTTTATCATCTAAAATCTGAGAAGTGCTTTAAGTCATGAAACATCATTACATTGTATGCCATTTACATAAAAATACACTAATAAATAAAAAAGTGCTTATTCATTATATGATACAAAACAGTATACCTAGTATACACTAGTGCGACAAATGTGTGTACCAAATACGTCCTCTTACAAAGCTGATTATATGCTTTTAGATAGCCCTCAAACACCTTATGTCTGGTACTGCAATACGTTTAGTATATCTTAAGAAAACCTACGTCTAATCTTTCCTTTAAGGCCACTTGTAGTTTTAGGCAGATAATTTTGTCCTTATCCTAATTACCTTGTTCAACTGGGATCAAGGCAGTCCCTTACCTACATAACAGGGTAACATAGCACAGACTGCCAACAAGGTGAGGAAACACCAGTGGAAGCTGCTGAATTACAAACCCTGGAGAGAATGCGCAATGCGATGTACACACTGCAATTCTGTTCACCATCTCCTCAGCAGCCTAATCTAGTTACCAACGGATAATGGCAGAAATGCATTATCCTCTCCTAGGAACAAGGAAACAAGAGCGAGGAATGGTTCCTGGCTGGTTTTCCTCAGCAGCCTCCAAACACAAGTTGCAGGGCAAGCTCAGACCTCCACTCACACAAGTATGTGAAATGCCTTTAAGATTGAGGCAGCCCATGCTTTCCCACTGGCATGCATTCAGTACAGTAGAAGTTACAGTCCATTTGTTTGCTGGGTCACTAGCACAGGATTATTCTTTCTCCCTCTACATTCTTCCAACGATAGCTTGGAGAGCTTGAGACAGTTAACATGGGGGCAAATAGAAAATCTGGTTCTTCCCTTTAATCTTCACTTGAGAAATCAGATTAAGATTCAACTGCTAAGCATCACATTTTATTTACATTTCTGCTTGTGCTCAAGAAAAGTGAAAAAAAAATCCAAAAGGTTCCAATAAGCCAATATCGTGCATTCCAGATAGAATTGACATTACTGCTTCTAAATAGCGTTTCCAAACACACTCTGCAATTGTGTAATACATCTAGGCTGATTAAGTGAGCAAACCAAATAAGACAAGTAAAAAATCTGTTCTCTGGAGTATCTACACAATGCCTTCAGCCTAGTCTCACAAATATTAAGTTAAACATACATACTGGCCACAACGAGGTGACATTTTGCCAAGAAAAGACAATTCTCAAAGGCTGCAGAGTCACCAACCTTAAAACATTTTCTTCTATGTTGCATATATTAGGAAGATATACAGAATATTTGCAAAACAAAAGACCACAGCCAAACCATCATTAAATTTAGAAAAAAAAAAGATTAAGAAGTTTTCCTAATAGTAACTAAGGTTTTGTTTTCCCTTGCAGTCCCATAATAAAACATCAGAAGACTGAATTCCTTGTAAATGTGGTAAGCAGTAGTTTTAAGAGAGACCAACAGATACATAATCATCCTACACACTGTTAATTGTATCTGGCATTATTGCTCAAAGCTCCTACACAGAATGTCAGCTGACTGACTGAACAGTACTTTGTTCTTAGTGCCTTTGTCAATGATGAATTAAATTATACACAGGAAAGCTTCACAACCACCCTCACTTTGTAAACTCCGACCATTACAGAATGACAGAAATGCTACAGCTTTGCCTAGAGAATGCAGTTATTTCTTAACATGCTACAACTTGTATTCTTAATCTGCACATTACTACAATTCATGTTTACACCATGGAGAGCTGTGTTGCTTCATAGAAGGAGACAAAGATGAAGAAAAATATTTCCAAAATAAAAAATCTCAGCAAGAGTGAGCTTGGTACATACTCAGTTTTACAAAGACCATGACTTCCCTTGCACCTTGCAAATGACAAACATACAAACATCAGAGAACTGCCCACACCTTCTTTTAGAATGTACAGTCTGAACATAATTTCAGTGCTCTGGTCACACTCATTATCTCTTTCAGTCTCTGACATATGAAAGAACTAAGTGAAAAACACACATTTCAGGTCGCCTCAATGAAGGGTCTCTCTCAGGACTTACAACTATTGTTTCAGCAAATTCAGGTAAAAGATTTAATCTTAATCTGTGATCTTTATAAACCATCTTCTTTATGCAAATCTGCACATACAGTCACTTATAAAAGCACAGCCATCATACCTCATTCCTAAACTTGCTGCAAGTCCAATGAATGCGTTTCAAGTCTCTCTAAAAATAGTAACGCATATATACAAAGTCATCAAGGTATTAAGCTCAGAGAACCTGGCTGACACGCAAACCCAAGAGGTGTCATAAAGATAAAACATATGTCTAGTTTTTAACGAAAACACAATCATATAGTCAGTACTGCTTTACTGACCTACTTTCCATTGGTTTGTGTAGCAATACACTGTGCAGAGAAGGAAACGTAGTAACATCCCACGTCTTTATTAAATATACATCCCCAGCTCTAGCAGCAAGGCTCTTCTTTTATGGCTATGCTGAGTAAGTATGAATTTCTTCACGTAACAGGGCAGGTTAACAACTGCTTGTTTACAAAGCAGTATAGTAAATTCTGCCTTATCCTGCAGAGGTGGCCAACACAAGTAACACCGAGGAGAGAGGGGTAAACACAACGCCAACATAAAAATGCACAGCGGAATCTGCCAGAGTAGTAAATAATTGAGATCACGGGCCATCCCAGAAACCCAGGCACGGTTAAAAATCCAAGAAGGGTTGGAGCTGCCACGCTCGGTGCCGCGATACACTCCGGCTGCTGCACGTAGCATCCATCACCCAACGCCCGGCTCGGGCGGAAGCCAAGCTCGTCAGCCCAAGATGCCGACCTGCCATACCAACCTCCCCAACGCCCCCGGGCTGCCAAGAGCCCCCCGCAGCCCTGCGCCGGTCCCCACTCACCGTCCCCCACAGCCATCATGCCCGGCAGTGCCGCGGGAGGGCGGGCGCGGCGGGTCTTGGCCGGATCCCCGCCGGAACCCTGGCGGCTCCCTGCCGCTACAGCCGCCGCCTCGCTTCAAAATAGTAGTCCCGCCTTGCCAGGGAGCCTCCGCGCCGGCCCGGCCCCGGCCCGCCCCCCCCGGGAGCTCCGCCCCCGCCGTCACGTACCCGCCGGGTGCCCCCGCCGCCTGGCAGCCACCGGAAAGCACCGGCGCCGCCGGAGCCCCCGCCACGAGGGCACATCCTACATCCCCAGGGGGAAGCTTTGCCCCCCACCACCACCACGGAAAATGAAGCGAGAGGAGAAGCAGCAGCCTTGGTTAAGGACGAGCACTCTACAGAACAGAGATAAAGCACAACGTAACATAACACGAAATAAAACAAAACAAGCCACAGGAAGTAGGAAAGGGCTCCGTTGAAGAAAGCTGCTGCCTCTTTTTTTGAGTTTTCGGAAGACTAATTTGGACCACCCCCCACTCCCCCCCGCAACTTCAAAAGAGAAACTGCTTCCAAAGCATGCGTGCAACACATGCTGGGAAGCTTCAATGACAGCCTGCCCAGAGCCTGAGCTCCTGATCAGAGTTTGTACCTGCATCTACGTTTTGAGTGACATGCTGAGGGTAGAGAGTGCAATCCAACAGTGATAAAAAAAAAATAAGAGAGTAGCAAATAAGTTGTACCAATTCACTTAGTACCAATTTACTTAAGTCTTCCCAATAGAAAAGTTTAAAACTCAAGAGAACTGTAGCATATGCTGTTGCACAGAGCATGACAACCACGCATTTACAAGAAGCTGGACCCAGCTCCCTGTAGTAATAATCCAAAAACTCAGTCAAATTCCTTATGACCAGCGTAGGCATCAGCCTGATGAGGCCCTTTACTTCCAAATGGGCTTGAACTGACCAGCACACTTCACTGGTCAGTAAATTTTCCTATTTAAAACTATAAGCCATCGGGAAGAGCAGCTGAAATTGAAAATGATGTGGCTACATTTTGACCACTTGCACTGAGAAAGCCAAAGGAATACATGAGGCTCAAAACCTTTACAAAATAATCACAGCAGCTATCACCAGTAGTCCCAAATGATATATATTCATGTTGTGCCGTACTGGTGAGCTCTATTAAGAGTGTGTTGTCACTGTCTCCATAGTAACTATATTTCCCAATAGAAAACAGCAAAGGGAAATAAAAAGCAATAGTGTAATGTGGAAAAAGAGATACACACTAGTGCTATGGATTTTTATTTGCCCCTTTTTATTCCAGGAGAACATATATTTCAGCTGCATCTTTATCACCCATAACATAGCTCCCCTGCACCATGATACTAACATCACATATCCTGTCACATTTTGTATTTGTAAAGCCAGACCTCTGAGCCATGAAACATTAAGATGAAAAAAGTGCACAAGTTGCATAGAGATGTACGATTTATCTTCAGCTCAATCATTCTGCTGAGTGCAGCAGAGAGGTCAGTATTAATAGTTTCCCTACTTTTGTTTTAATTCTCTGTCTCAATAATGACACTTCTATCCGATACAGGAGTCTGCTTGAATTCTCTTAGAGAAAACAGTATTTACAAATCTCAGGCAGCAGAAACAAATGTTTTTGTAGTGCTGGGATTCGCTGCCAATTCTGTTTCCATAGAAATGAACATTCCCTTGCTGAAAAAATGGGAGGGGTGCTTTATAGAATCTTCTCCAGTTTTGAAGGCTACATACAGTTCTGGCGGCGTGAAAGGGCAAAACCAGTAGCACGCGTAAGATATTGCTTAACAGGCAAACATCCTGATATTATTCTTTTAATATCATCATTATGAATGTAAGCAAATTCCAAGGTTTGCATAGCAGCTCATTCATTCACATAATTCACATTGAAGAAATTATCTTTGACTTTATTATGCACATCTGAGAGTAAAAAATAAAAAAATCAAAGGTCAGCTGGAGAGGCAAGCTAGCTGGAATATTAGTTAAGGCTGTAAGCCACTCTCATCAAGCAAAAGCACTAAGATTCCTGCCCAGCTCCCTTGTTAGACATGATACCTCCTCCTGTGTTGGCTTTTGAAATTCCTCTTTACATCCTACCCCAATTATTCCATCCCTAAGTGTTTGAATGTGCTTTCCATCTTGTCTACCCTCCAAGAGGATCTGTCAGTCCCTAATGGTACCTTGCTCTCCTCCTCCTCTTTACGATTCCATCACAGATCAGATTCAATAAAGAAAAAAGGTAACACAAGACTAAAGGGACTGTTCTCACTAGGTCCCCTCTAGCACACTCAAAAGGATAAGATATTAGATCTAATTAATTAATCTAATTAATCTAAGTGTGCTAAGATGGCAGGAAGGAAACATTTTCCTTTTCTACCTGTATTTCTCCCACATATCTAAGCATACCAACACGATGTTTTTTAAAACTCTCAAGTGTTAAATCATGTTAGTACAAACATATTTTTTTAAATATTTATTTGTTTTGACTATCAATATAGTATGGAAAACATTTTTGTATTCAGGCTGTTTAAAGCTGCAAGCTTTGACTCTTTATTCATTTTTTTTCTTCTTAAGTACATGCTGGATAAAAAGACTGAACAAATGATGTTAGTATTATTTGATGAGAGAATCCTAAGTCACATCTCTGGATTCTCAGAAACTACGTCAACACACCAAATATTCACCATCACAGCAGTGTCACTCAGGACTATGAAGAAGACATCTTCCAAGGTTGCATCCACAAGTTCCTCCCTATCCATCACACATCAAACAGGACCCCTATTAGTACAGTCACCCTAATTGGGACAGTAACTCCACCTGGCAAAAAGCCATTCCTTTTGCTGTTAAGAAGACCCACTATGGCGTTTAACTATATTAAAGCAAATTGAGCCAGTTGAAGTGTTTTTGTGCTTTCCACCCTGCCTCTGTCTTCCCCTGCTTGGGAAAGACAACCCTATTTCCCCCCTACCATCCCAAACCCCACTACAAAATATCCAAAGGGAAAAAAAAAAAAATCCTCAACACTGTAACAGATACATTTAGCCACTAAAATCTGGCATTTATCCAAAGATGTTTGATAAAGCTCCTGAAAGAAAAGTTGGAACCAAGACCACAGGAATTCAACAGTAACTTTAAATCTACACCTGCAAGCAGTAAATACAAATTGTCATTCACAGACTAATGAAGCACAAAGCCAAGAAAAAGCACTAACAGTGGAAGAATACCTTTTCAATAACATTGAAAAACTGCCTAGATGGAAGCAACAGATGAACTAGGTTCAAGCAAAAATACTTAAAACAATGTATTAAGAGGGATTCTGTCATTTATGGTACCAAACTAGAATCATTGTAACTTTTGCATAGAAATTGCCACCTACAAGACAAAATATATGGTTTGTATTGTCATAGATCAGCATTAACATCTGTGTTTTGTTTGTTTATCGCTTCAAAATAAACTTTGTTAACTCTCTTAAATGGAGACAAAAAGGACAGAAGTGCTATGTTAACTAGTCCAGCAATGTGGTATATATATTTTCATATATTTCAATTATTTCAATGCTTATATTCCCCTGTGTGTCTTTCTCCGTTCTCCTGAGAACTATGAACAGAAAAAAATACACCTGTAAAATGCATTTCTGAATCTCTCAAACCTATGAAACCTACGCAGCTCTATTAATGTAAAATGCAAAAGATAATGGTTTACCCTTTCATAATGAGCAATTTACAATCTAGCAGAACATAAACATTTACATTTTTATGTAAAACATTTTCCCCCAAATTAGAATGCTTTGGGTTTTTAAAAAAATATAAATTTTTACAAATAAATTTTTAAGTGTTTAGGAATAGCAATGTTTTATTTCAAAGCAAAATGCAGCATAGAAACTCTTACTATGTCAAAGAAAAGGTTACAAAAACACTTTCCTCTGAACCTATAGCACTTCTGTTTTCATGTTAACAAGAAAAGGATAAGAAAATTTAAAATGAAAAAAGTATATTTGAGTACATTAAGGAATTGTATGCATTCCTCAAAATATTTCTCCTCTTGAATACTTAAGACTTTCTAGATGCAGCAGACCATAATCAACATAGTTACTCTGAAAGACGAAGTAACATGAGAAAACTCTTCCCAATAAAACAATATCTACTGATTCCTTGCAGAAGACAATGAGGCTTCCAAAACTGACTATGCTGAAGCCACTGCCACGGCACCTCCTTTGTTTGCTGTTATGTAACTTTTTTCATAATTTACAGTTTTAAATTAAGTTTTCATACTAAAAAATACTGTAGCAAAAAAGCAGTAGGAAGCAACAGGGATTCTCTGCTTAACATGCTGTCTTTTCTTGAAATACACCAAAATAAGGAGCTCAAGCTCAATGAAGTCTTAACTTCAATAATTGTCTTTGAATGCTGCAGTCTCCTACTTCTGTAGTTTAAAACTCCATGTATTATAATCATGATGCCTCGTTTTAACAGAGAAGATATCAAACACACCCATCACTAAAGTACATTTTTTCTCTTAGAAACATACTAAGGATAAAGGTTCATCTGATTTTTTTCTCCATACATCAACACTTTGCAGCATTCTTCTACCCTCTACTGAGCACATCTGTAACTCATTAAATATTCACTGCTTTTTTCCATGCAGTTTCAACACCTTTTCCAATTGTATTCTGACCACAATCCAGCAGATACTTCCAGTAAAGTGCACAAGCTTGTTTCACCAAGTGTCTCATTTTCTTAGCATTTACATGTTTCTATTCATCCATCTCACATTGACACTAGTATTTAAATACATATCTTGCATTAATTTAAAGCTGATTATAAATATCTTTCATACTCACCACTGATGTTACTTAAAATCATATTGTCAGAGTTTCTTATTTCATCAAATTTTGCAAAGATTGTTTGCAACCTACAAAGAACAAAAACAACAAATGATTTTTACATCTCTGAAATCCCACCAGCTACTGGCAAAAACAGAAATCAGTTTATTAGCATATATAAAGCAGCAATGCAGAATATACAAGGGATTAAGTGTATGAAGAAACAATTCCTAAAGGATTCCTCTTTAAGCATCTTCACGGATATGCAGAGAAAACTAAGCAAACTTAGCAAAGAACAAAAATTAAGTATTATTACTATTAGCATGATTAAAAATAACCTTCTGAAGTTCAGGTTCAGTAATAGCACATATTGTGTATATATATATCGTATATATATATATATATTTACTCATACTCATCAACAAAAGGTAGCAATTTGAACTATAGAATGTTCGCTTAGAAGGAAAAAAAAGGGTTGCTATTTACTTTGTTCTAAGACTATTACTAATTTTCTTCAAAGCTTTTGTTCCACAAAATTTCCTCAGTTTGGTTACAAAAAGAGCTCTGGCAGTTAGCACTTCCACAGGGGAAAAAACCCCTAACAACAAAACTTTCTTCTAAACTTAAGACACACTAAACACTTAAATGTGTCCTACCTGCACACCACTGATTTTAACTGTCACAATAGAGAATACACTGCAAATACTTTGCTACATATAAACAGCAAACAGATAAACAAAACTCCAAATTAATCAAAACAAAAAACTCCACAATCCTTGATTTGCAATCTAGTCCCACAAGGCAAAAAATGGTGTTCAATCAAGAAAGCTGGCAAAACACTTCAACAGCCCTTTCTCATCACTTCTGCAGAAAACTCAGTAAAAGCAGTGGAAGTATCTCCCAGAAAAACATGACCCCTTATTGCATTAGCAATAGATTTGTACTGACATAATACATTCTTCAGCTGCAAACAATTGAGAACATTGTCTTATATTTCTCCAAAGACTTCTCTCCATTTTAGACTACTTGGAAAATGGTAATATGTAACATGCATATGGGATTTTTAGCTCCAGGACTGTCAGGACTCAATCCTGATTTTAAATGAACGAAGTCATGAACTACAAATCACAAGACAGCCTGCTGGTCTCCAAACAGGTACAATTCAGTTACATCAGAAGAACTAGAGACTATACTACCCAATTCAAAATTTGCTAAAAATTTGCACTGAAAGGCTGTCTTTACAACTCACAATCCAAACTATTTAATGACAAACCAAGAAAAATGGGTAAGAACTACACCCAGGTATGAAAATTTTCACAAGGAGAAAAGTCAAAGACACATGAAGATTTCACTTCAACATTTCATAGTGCACACACCACTTTTATGATCCGTGTAGAGAATCAGTGCACTTTCACTGCATAGTCTACATTCTCTGAGACTTGCATATCCCTTTCACTCACTGGGACCTCATTTAGCTAATAAACCTCGTTTACCTAATAATGAACAATGCGATAAAATAATGAAACACAGACAGACAACAACATAGAAAATGTGGCCCTTCCCCACCCCCAAAATTTTCCAACAATTTAGGACTCTCACGATGCATTATTTTCACTTTCCAAATACTTCAAAGCAATCTGCTACAGAGCAAATTTGTCCTGGACTTAGTAGGCCCACACCAAGAACTACACAGATCTCCACAAAAAGGCCTAGCCTACTGCAAGCATCTAAAACAACACAACCAAGAACTCCCTTAATCATTTAAGTCAGCAACCCCTAACACAAACCATTAGTTATTCTACCATCTCAACTTATCTCAGAACTATATGTAGTTCAGTAGAAGTTTGCCTCATCTTTCCCTAGCAGACTTGCCAGCTTGTCTCTGGAACCTATTATCCTCTCTCCCTTTTGCACCACCATTGCATTTCCAACCACTGCTGCCACAGCAAAATGTCTGAAACAGCAGCAATTTACAAATGTCACTGCTTTACTATTAAACCATAAGTCTTTCAATGAAAAAGATCAATTTTGCAAACCAAAGACAACACATACCAAAATGGGGTTTTCTGCACTTTGACTTGAAAAACTAAAACTTTTGAAATGAAATGCTTTTTGGGTACTAGAATTTACTAGTGACACATGAAATCCTATTAACATGCTATGTGCTTTCAACTGTACGAAGCAAGAAGTTCACATAAGAATGAAGACCTAGAATAATGCATTAGGTCATCTTGCTTTCATAATAAGAAGTTAATGTGTTTGCCTCATACGTTTGTGTTTATAAAATTTTGAGTTCCCCTCAACAGTGCTGGATTCCATAGCAAACACTGCATTAACAGTTCACCTAGTTAATGAGGAAGACTTAACAGTATACCTGAAAGGCTAGAATTGTCATCCTGAGAAACTGAATATGACTTGAGAGATTAACAGATTTCCCTTAAAATTTCACTTTCGTTTTCATATCCTGTAAAGCTGATGTTATCAATTTGGGACAAATATTTTAAAGAATTCAAATAAAAAAAAGCTTTCCTGCTCTTTTGAACTTTGTTTTCAAAAATGCTTTCCTGAGTGTTTTAAACAGAAGCTAAAAGCCAAATGCTTCCTTATAAATATAATAATATACATATTGCCTTTCACTCTGGGCAAAATATTTGATGAAGTATTAACTATAAACAATAAAAAAAATGTGTTTGTCAGCACTGGACACTATGTTGTCAGTAGTGCAGGCTGCAGAAACAACAAAAAGTACTGCCACTCCTCAAACTTTCAAAGCATGTCTTTATGACCAGAGGCACACTCTACAGTATTTGTCATAACTGCGACAACAACAGAAGAGTTCATCATAACACAGCTGTCAACGTGGTAAAGCACAACTGTAGAACCAACTCCCTCTTTAGAAGAGCTTACAGGATCTGTAACTACTACTTTGCAAAGTCTCTCACAGCCTCTCCTCCCATTCTGCTCTTCTTACTACCTTTTTCTCTTCTCATATTTTTTCACATGGTCACAGGCAGCAAGGCAGTATGGGCTAGAGTCTCTAAAATTATTGCAACCACAGGCAATTTAGGATGAACAAGAGGTTCAGCTCCTGGCAAAAGAGAGCCTGCCAAGAGGAATCCAAGAAATTCTACAGTTTTCCTGGCAATGAGGAATGTTCTTTGCGAAGAGAAGCATTATTACTCCTTTATCTCATATCTGCAATCCCAGCTCTGGATGTGGCAATCATAATCAACCACTGAAGTCACCACATGTCACCGATGGACAAAAATATTATCTTATTGTCCCAAAAAGGCATAGACAGCTCTTCTGCAACTTCTCATATAGACAGGAAAATCCCCACTGACAAAAACCACGTTTGGGACAGCAGGTACTTCTGGATGGGCTGTCCGTGAATGAATGAATGCATGAAGTTGTAGCACTTTAAATGAGGGCTCCTGGCAACCTGACAAACCCTGTCCTCCAGCAGGTGACGGGTCTCTATTAAAATATTAACATACTGTGGTGAGGATGGGCAATAAGAGGAATATGTACCTACCCTGCTACGACACAGTTTGAGCTGACATACACACACATGGAAACATGGATGCTTCCACAGAATGTGCACAACACTTCACACTGAAAAGCTGTTATTCATTACCATGCTCAATAGAGTTCAACTGTTCATATGACAGGCAGAGGGGGATACCTAAAGGTGTGGACCTTGTGGTGAAGAGGCAAAAGAGCACCACTCCCCTATCAATAACAGAAAGATAAAGAAGAATGGGTGGTAACTAGTCTGTTGTTTATGTCCAGACTGAGTCTAAAGCAGGAAATGGCCCATATGAAACTTTGCAGTTGAAGACGTGTCCACATCTGAACACACAGATGGATGTCATCTACAACTTGAACTAGACAGATAAGTAGAATGCGCATACCACATAAAGTGTAGTATTCAGAAATGCATGCTGCAATATGCTTCAACATTTTAGGAAATGAAGTTGCGGCCCTAGACATAAGCACTAAACAAATGACTGTTTTTTTACATTTTTGTTTCTCAAGCAACAGCAGGGAAATTTGTCAGATTAATTCCTCAATGATAGAAGCTTTTAACATTCAGACTAAGTAACCACTATCCAAAGCCACGTATACTATTTCCATTCAGGGAAGATCAGCCACACAGATTCCATACCATAAAACATTCAGTTTGGTCCATAGAGAACAAAACCTCTTCAGTAGTTTTGGCCCACTGAACAATAAACATAACATCCACTTTCAGTATTCACAAATATATTAACACTACTACTTTCAGGTCTGACACCAAAGACTGTCAAACCTCTCTGGCAGCAATTATAACAAAAGAGAAAACAACATCCAAATTTCCAACGACTAACTAACTTGATACTGATTGTTCTGGAAAAGGAATGTGCTTCAAGCAAAAAGCATAATAGTATTCTGAGATTTCTATGCTAAAAAATAACGAATAGAAAGAGGAACTCACTGAATTGATTTACAAACAAACTCACCAATTAATCTCAGTAAAGAACAGAAATGCACTAAAAAAAAATAAATAGTAAATAAGTAGAATTGAACTACAAAAATAAGATCCCATATTTTTATTCATTACTTAGATTCCGACAAGTCCAGTAAAGCCCTGTAGAAAATCCAGTATTTTCCACAAAGGCAAACCCTACCAGGTGCAGATTACTAAACCTTTTAAGCCTACTATTATTTAAGTATTGACTGTATTTGGCTTTATATAGACACAACATGTATATATCATTTGCATATTTAAGGAAGTTGAACAATTTCTCAAAACAATGCTTGATTAACTTTCCTGCCTTCCTTTCAGCAGACAGGACCTCTTATTTTCAGTGCTCTAGGATGGAGTGCATTCAAGCAGCAACATACAGCTCTGTAATGTGTAATTTGTTATGCAAACTAAACAAGCCTACGTTCTATTGATTCATGTGTGCATCAAACACTGAAGTAATAGATTTTTCTGCTATTTATATTTACATGTAATTTTTAATGCGCTGACTTACAGTAAAGGAGCTGCAATGCAGTTCTTTAAGGCTGAACTCAACAACTGAAAGCAGCCGTGTCTAAACTACAGATTATCTGTAATACTCAAAACCTACCCAAACACACAAACATGAACACAGATTCCCCTCAAAATAATGATGATATCTACATCAAAGGTTTTCCACAGATCATAGCTCCTGCATAAGCACCTGAAAATTTTACTGCATCTAAGCAAAGGGAAAACCTCTGATAGGCACGAGGGAAGAAATGTCTTCAATTAGGTCTGCCTCTGAAGGAATAACAGTCTGAGCTACCACAGAGCTAATCTGTCTTTCCTGAGCTTTATCAAAAGGCTTCTTAGTTGTATAAAAGAGTGAGAAGGGACTACAAGAACTCTACTTTCTGTCAGGGATGGATGGGACAGTGGCAGTCTCATGTTTAACTGAAGCAAATCATAACTCCCCCCTTTATGCCAACCTGAAACCTACTGCACTGACACAGCACTGACACTCAGCTTATGTACTATTTAAAACTACTCCTGACTGTCAGGTGCAAAACTATTGGAGATTTAGTGGCAACAACCCATTTAACATGCACCAAGTAGAGTCTCACGCCTTTATGTAAATGCAAACTTATACAACCATGCTTGCTTTCAGATCAGGGGGAATTTTGTATTCAGCTGATTCAGACAGTGGAAACAACAACTTGGCACCTACTGCAACTAAATTAGAAGCTGTTGATTGTCCTGAGGATACAAAGCACCTGTGGTGTTTAATCCTAGTTGGATCCCAAGATGTACTCAGCTTGTATCACACGGAATTGTAAACGGTGAGTACTGAATTTAAACTTACAGTCAGACCCAACAGTCATTGCAAAAAGGCTGTTACCTGCACTTTTATTCTCTCTTCCAAAAGATGTCCAAGGCCCTATCTTAATGCAAAGAAGATATGTTCTACTTATTTTCTAGGAAACTTAATTTTTTGAATTGTAGTAATAATATGGCCTCAACTTCTGTGGTTACCATATAATCCATTACTAGTCTAAAAACAAGACTATCATTAAATAGAAGAGAATGTGTACAACTTCTCATTCTCATAGGGTAAACTTGTGTCTCAACAGGCTGAACTCTGCCTGGAACGCAAAACAATAAATTCAACACCCTTCTCCCATGACGCCTTCATAGAACCGTAGAATGGTTTTGGATCATCCAGTTCCAATCCCTCTATCATGAGCTGGGATACCTTTCACTAGATGAGGCTACTCAAAGCCCCATCCAACCTCATCTTGAACACTGCCAGGGACAGGGCATTCACAGCTCCTCTGAGCAATGAGTTCCAGTGTCTTACCACCCTCACAGTAAAGAATTGCTTCCTAATCTCAAACCTAAACCTATCCTCTTCCAGTTTAAAGCCGTTGTTGCTGGTCCTATCATGCCCTTGTAAGAAGTCCCTTGCTAGCATGCCCTCTTTAGGTATTGGAAGGTGCTCTAAAGTCTCCTAAGAGCCTTCTCTTCTCCAGGCTGAACAATCAGCTAGTTTTCATAGCAGAGGTGCTCCAGCACTGTAATCAGTTTAGTGGCTCTCCCGTGAACTAATAGGTCAATGTCCTCCTCATGCTGGGGGCCCCAGAGCTGAATATATATTTTGATATATTATCAAGCTGTATTTTGCTATCCTACAAATGACCATTAAAAACCAGGGCTCTTAGCTTTTTTAGATGGGCCTGATGAGGCACTCATCTGATATTGTCTCTGACACCAAGTAGTAGACATATTCAGCTTTATCAAAATCAAGAAGTGAATGAAGGTGATGGTAAAGTGGTATGTTAATATATAAGGGGTTAACACACTTAAAAGTTAATAAGAAATCTAAAAGATTTTATGGAATAAACAGTCTTTCTCACTAAGTACAGTTTCAAGCTCTTCTAGCTTTCTTGATTTGTCAAAGGTAGAAACAAAACAATGGCTAATTTTCTTTCATATAAACTAATCAACATACAACACAGCCAGGAACTCAAGTAACATCATACTGAAATGCAAAACTAACTAGAATATAAAAAAAAATTACCATCATTTTAAAACACAGTTTTCAGTGAGTTTAAAGTTCAGATAACAAACAGTAAAATAAATGGCTCAGAATTACAAAATCAGAACAGCTGGCTCACCTTCCAGGAGGAATTCCTCTTTTTGTAAGATCTATTCGTACTTTCTCTCCCACATGTCTATAAACCTCTACAATGGCTAATATGGCAGCATCTCTCACCTGTGAACACAGTTTAAATTGTCAATTTCAGGGTTACAGAAACCAAAACATTTGCTGATAGGCCACTAATCTTACAGTTTCCATGGCCCGGTATACCAATTCAGTTGCAAGAGTGAGGATGAAAAGGAAAGGAAATACAACTATTATATAAAGATGACATTTGTTCCAAGTTAGAGCATCCCCAGATGGTAAAAAATCCTAGAAATAACAGCTGTAGAGGGCATTTCTGGGTCCGACATAAGAATAGCATTTTTGGAAAAAATGGGCTTTACGCAGGACTCACTCACAGCAGGCAATACTTCCAAAAGTTAGCTCCTGCACTCAGTCTTGGCATTTCATCTTGCTTTCATGTGTTTCTACACACAGCAAGGTCCTTCTGGAAGACTAAGACTGCCCAAGAGCAGACCAAAGTGATCAGCATTTTCTTTATTTATTTCAACTGGAATCAGGTGGCATGACATCAGCACAAGAAAGGGAATAGGGAAGGACAGTGGAAGGGGACAGAACAGTTAAAGAAAGGAGACAGAGTGTCTATTTAAAATTTTTAAACCATGGTCATCCCAATAAAAACTGAAAAAAATGCATTATAGTAAATGCCATTATCTCTTTAAAGAATGTCTGGAATGACTTTAGTATTGTTCTTTGCAGCAGTTCAAACTAAATGCACAATTGGCTCCAGCCAGATGTGAACTACATCTTTACTAATGATCAGCAAACAGAACTAATTCTCAACAGAATTTCTCTAGAACAGAACAATGCAATGCAGCACAGAGGAGACAAGAACTTTTCTGCATTCAGAAATTAAGCATAAAGACCAATCCTGTTTACAAGCTCATTTCCTACCACTGTTATCTTCTCCCTTACTATATTCATAGTCTTTTACCTCAAACACAAGTTCAGATAAATCAAGATATTTTAACCATTTCCACTGGAAGATTTTCTGAAGTTCAGATGTCACCATTATGAACTACTTCCTGATTTTCACTGCAGACGTTTTTGCTTACTTTAATGATTCTAATGACAGTCCTTGCATGTTCTCAAATGCCATTTGGCTTCTAACTGGAAAATAATTACACATAATGATGTTATCTTCAGAAAATTTGGCAAACTATCGCAGGTTTCATATAGGGCTCCTTCTAGAGGTAAATTTTTGTGTTAATAACTTATTTTTTTATTTATTTACTTTCAACATGCACTGTAAGAAACAACTATTTTCAGTAATTACTAGTTTCAACTTCTGAAGACAAAACTAAAGGGACCAGTATATCGTGATACTACTGCCTTTGCAGCTCTATTTTCATCTTCCAGTGGATGGACTGATTAAGAAGAAATTTGGTTAACTTTTTCTGATGGTAGAAAATAATGATCTGCTGTACACAAGCACTCGTAACAGCTTTTCTTTAAATGTTTATGTTTATTTTGCTTTCACTGCTCTGTCAAAATAAAGTTGTTCAAAGGCCAGTAAGTACTGAAATCCTTACCTGGCTGTTGGAGTCACCAAATGCTATACACAGATGTGGTACCAATTTGCTGAGGATTAATGGTTGTGCACCATAACTAAAAAAAAAAAAAAGTGTATTTTTAAAGAAAAAAACAGAAAATAATTTTTGCAGAAGTGAACTTTTGGCTTAGATTTTATAGAATACAAACTGACATCAATCAAGCTCTGTCTCTCTCTTACTAGATCTTTATCTACTTGTAAATAAGATTAAAAAATCCACAACTTCAGTCCTTCTTTCCGAAAGCCCGCTACTTAATTTGATTTTTCCCATGTATTAATTTAATTGAACCAGACTCCCTAAAAAATTACTTTCAGAGAAAAATGACATTCAGAAGAAGGATAGAACCATTACATCTTCATAGAAACAAAAAGCTTACATGTTTAACGTAGCAACAAGACACAAACACACTCCTTCTCGGGATCGGTAATTCTTGTGTTTAAAACCAACAGCAAGGCGTTCCCAAATGTACTATAAAAGCAGAAATAATGGTCTTCAATTACCAGGAGCACAATACAATGTAATTCTATTCCATACAATTACATTCATAATAGTTGCAAAAAAATAACAGAAGGCATGTCCACTGGAAAAGTGATAAAATTAACTTATGAAATGCACAATATGGAAAATAACACAGGTTAATTCTATGCCAAAACTAATTCCTAAAAAGTATCCTTCAGCAATCCAGCTGAGTATTTTCCTTGTCTGAGAAATAGCTCTTAAAATATACAGAATTATTACAGTTAATGCACACAAATATTAACATTACAAACTACTGACTCAAGCTATAGAAGTTACTATATTCTTTTTGCTTCATATTCTGTTTCCCTGCCAAAATTTTCTCACATCTATTTTAGCTTGTCCTTATCTATACTCCTGATGTCCCACTTTTCCCTTACTTTTGCTTTAGATCTATTTCTTCATTTTTTGATTATTTCTTGCCCCCTCATTCTAATTCCCGTGCTTCCATTGTTGTTCTGCTTTCAGTTCTCCTCTCCACGCTGGTGCCACTTCCTGTAGTACGATCCCCTGGCTCCCTAAATCCTCTTTCACCTCCTTGCGCACTCGTTTTTCTCTGCCTGCTCTGGCTCTCTGCCTCCTGGGTTTATCCCATTACCTTTCCATCTCCTTGCCGTGCTCTAGCTGTGTATCAGGGTGTTGGAAGCGCAAACGTGGAGCTGAGGAACTCGGGGATTCTCCTTGGGAGCAGACGTGGGCTCAGCCTGCAACTCACCCAAGCTGCGGCGCTGCCATTGCAGCCCAGCCAGCATCCGGGCAGTGTTTCCTAGTGATGGATAGCTGCACGCTGCCAGGAGCTGCACACTTTGCAGCTCAGGCACCTCCCTCCTGCCAACTGCACCCCGGAGTGCTGCAACTGCAATCTATAATGACGCCACACAAAGCTGCTAAAATGTATTACATATTAATTATTGCAATCGGCTTTCTGGGGGAAAAAAAAGCCCTCACAAACAGCTGTTGATCAACAAAAACAGAGCATAAGAGCAGGAACTATGCATCCTCTTTATTAATGAGGTAGCACACTTCAGAGCAGACATAAAATTTTCTAATTAGAGCCCTGCTTGATAATTTTGTCCCATCTATGGTTTTTTGTTTGTTTGTTTTATACTTCATTGCATTTAGAGCAAACAAACCTTAGACGAGCAGGATACAGCTTGCCAAAACTGCATAGCTTAACAACAAAGAACAAGATTTTACAGAAGAAAACATCCTTCCAATTAACCCACTGTCATGGACAAACATGGGAAAAAGGAAATCTCCTTGCTATATGTATAAAAAAACAGGTAGAGAGGGAACTGCAGCCTACTGAAACAAACAAAGCAGACCAAAGAGAAATTTAGTCTTTCACTGAATTATCCCTTAAAAACTGAATTTTTTTAAGCAGAGAAATTCAAACAGCTGCTTAGAAATTTTAATTCTCAGAAGTTCCTAGCAGGAGTTCATATCAACCTCTCTTTGTCCTTTTCATGCACATTTATACCACCTATAAGTTTATGCCTTCCACCCATAAACAGATACATCTAGTTCTTCCTCAGAAACAAAAAAACCCCCAAACATCTAAAACAAGTAAAGGGATTTAACAACAGGACAAATTAAATATTATTCAATAACATGCTAGAAGAGGCAAGATGAGTTGACTAGAAAGAAATTTACAGGACACATCCTCAAAAAATTATTCTGTTCAGCTCTTCTAAAGGGATGCTTCTCTGCAGCAGAGCCTAAAGCTCTGCATTTCAGTGTTGGAGGCACATGAAAGACTTCTTCTCTGTTTTGGGCCCTGCTGTGAGGATGATTGATGCTTTTCATCCAAAGCTGTAATGACCCATAAGCTCTCCTGAGAGCAGACAACCACAAAGCCAGGCTTCTCCCACCCTGAGGGAGTTACCAGGAGAGCCATACCTTGTCTTACACACAAACACATGGTCTTCCTTGGACCCCACTGTCTTGGCTTGCAAAGCAGGATGTAATCAAAAGTATGTATTCTATCACCATCTGTTGAAAACAGGTAGGGTAATGATCTTTATCTCCAGGGAAGATATCTTCTGTTAATAGGTGATCTGTTAAAACCAGGTGGGACAGTGTTCTTTATCTTTTTCACAACCCATCCTTCCTTCAGGGAGACGTCTTCTGTTAATGGGCCATTAAATCCCACTGCATGACTGATAAAATTACATCATCCCATTGTGAGATACTCCACTCAGGGGGAGGAGCCAAGCATTTCCTACCTAGAAAAAAAACTAAGATTTGGAACATCAGGGCAGCCTTTTTCCACTGAATTCCAAAGGAAAACCAGACCTTTCCACATCATCACTGGACCTTCAGAGGAAAACTGCACCCTTCTACAGGATCACTGCTCCAACAGAACCACATCTGTCATTCCAGGAGGACTGCAGCCACCATTTAATTGGACTGCTACCAGCACCCTGACTGATGGAGTGTCAGGTTGTATTCTGACTCTGTCAGTGTTTTGGTTCTTTTTTTTTCCTTTGTATTACTGTATTTTTATTTTAATTTTCCTAGTAAAGAACTGTCATTCCTATTCCCGTATCTTTGCCTGAAAGCTCCTTAATTTCAAAATTATAATTTGAAGGGAGGGGGTTTACATTGTCCATTTCAAGAGAGGCTCCTGCCTTTCTTAACGAACACCTGTCTTTCTAACCAAAACACCCACAAACTTTCTATGCTTTCTGACACTGAGAGTAATCTTCACAGGGGATGAAGATTTCCTTCCATCACCTCTACGTACAGCCTAAAAACTCTGCACAAACAAAGATGGACCAACAATGTAAAACCCTCCTGACAAGGGCTTAGCACAAAGCAACTCCCATCAATATCTTTATCAGCAACTGTTCAAATGAAGGTAATGAAGGTATCTTCAAGATGTTCTGCTGTGCTGTAGAGGTTCTGGTCTGTATGCGAGGTATTTGGGAGCATCTTGGGCACAGTAACATATCATTTATGAAATACTGGCAATTTGACACAAAAAACTGCTGTGTCTTTTGTTCAATGAATATGACTGACACTGCAGCCTGTGAATAGATACACTGCAGCCTGTGAACAGATAAAGGCACATCTTTGTGGATGATATTGCTAGACCCTGATGCCTAAATCCCAATCAGATCTGTGCCAAAGGGAGATAAACATGTTCTATAATAGCCTGGCATCCGACATGTTTTATCAGGCAAATAAAACAACTGACAATAATTTTCTCGCTCCAGAGAATGTCCACATCTTATTCACTAAACACAATCATTCAAACTTATATCTATGAATAAACAAAGCCAGGAATTAGCACATACAAACCACCATTTTTTCCCTATTAACCTCTAGAACTAGAACTCAGATTTTCCTCAGGAATTAGAAACTCAAATAGTAAGTTCCTACTCACATCTAGGGTCTCCAGACTTCCAAATAACATAGCTATTCAAGAATATAATCTTGTTAAATAGTCCTCCATTTTTCAGGCTCACATAGTCAAGATATAAGATTAAGCATGCAGAAGCCACATAATGCTTAGACCTGAAGGTTGAGACAAGCAAGCCTCCTTACAATCAAAAATGACAAGCCAGAGGGCAACTTATCCCCACCTCAGTTTGTCCATGGTTCACAGAGCATCATTGTCATACAGCTAGAAAGCCAGATTCTCTTAAGCTAAAAAATGTGCACCTTAACTTGTAGGACTATTCCTACATGATCAAGTACAAATCTAGTTTTAAATAAATTTGGAGCTTATTAAATTTATTTATTCCCATTGTCCAAATCCAGAATATCATCAAACATGCTTTAATTAACAAAGTCTTGTCACATAGCATAAAAATATCTACTCAGAATTTAGCTATGATGTGCAAAATATGCAGAATCACATTGTGCCAAGATTTTTATCTTTAGCTGAACAATACATCAGTGTCAATCTGTTAAGAGTATCTAACATTTACACCATGAACAGTCGCCATAACATTGTGACATGTTCAAAGTTCATATAAAAGTCATAAGCTCACTGGAGGCCTCCATCTGAATCTGCATTAAGCAATCATACCATGGGTGGTGCTGCTTCACACATCAATTTCAATATAAGATTCTGTGCTTGCTCTCGAACTTGGTCTTTGGCATCTCCCATACGATCTATCAAAGGCAGGAGAACTACAGGAGAGGGGAAAAAAGAGAAAGTAAAAAAGATTAAACACCCAGTGGAGATTTTCTAATGCTTAACGATATTTTCTGAAACAGATGCAATATACATGTCAGTCAAAAATAAAAGCTGAGTTTAAGTAGGCCACAATATTTTAAAGCCTCAATTGCATTTCTGAGTATTTTATGAGACTAACAACAAATGCATAAGGCTGAAATGGAGGAAAATAGTAACTTTCAACAGGTTAAAAAGAAAGCAAGCTTTCCATCTTCAAAACTGTGTGAATTACTTCGATTACATCTTCAGAAAGTGTTCCAGTTAGCTTCAGAATGTCTGGCTTTTCTAAAAAATAATGCTAGGCATGGTGAGTAGCAAACAATTGGAATAGAAATATATGACTTTTAAAATCAGTGTGACTTTGCTGTTTATTGTAAGAAAATCAAAAGTTTTAAATCCCTTTATTCACACAGTGTATCTTCTGGAAACACAGCCTTACTTCAGTAAAAGCATTGTTAAAAATTACTCTGTTAAAAAAAGCATCCTCAAATAATATTTAAGTTAAATTGCATGACAGCTGATGAGTTCACACCCTAAAAATAAGTAAAAATCAAAATCAAAGGACGTGCCAATTGTTTTTGCTTGTTTTTCCAGACAGAAGTTTATAATTACATCGGATAAATTAATGCTATGATATTAGGAAAGATATCTCAATGAACCCATAGCCAGCTCCATGTTGTGCAAGACACGCTACTGTACTGGTTCCCAGTCCTCCCTTGGTGTCCCACTCTGAGATTCTTCCCCCCAATGCTTTCAGTACCACTTCTCCCAAATAAGGGGTGATGATACTGAGTGTGCTGCCTTCCTTCAGGAAGCACAACTGATGGAGTTGGTGGAACTGGTGATCTCATCCCTCATGGGACAGCAATTTAAAGTATTCCAAGTAAAAAATGTATCTTCACAGCTAAAATAATTTTATGCTACATTTGGTACTACATCACTGAACACCTGAGAGCGCTTTACAGTTGCTGCCTGACCTCACTAGACTGCTAAAGAATTTCTACTCACTAAACTGTACTTGACTATTGTTTGAAAGGCAGATCTGAAGTAATTTTATCAGTACTTAATGATTTCATAGTAATAACTAAACAATAGATTTGCCAGCAAAATAAAGGGAATTGAATTACACATTCTGAGGAGGTTTCCTGAGTCCCCTGCTCCTACATTAAAAACAGAAGCCATTTCTACACCAGGATTGCTACTGACAAATACACTGCTGAAGTTTGAATTTCCCCTCCTGCAGTATCTGAAGGCTTTAGTGTCCTAATCTGTTATTTAATTCTACTGGTTCTGGATAGTCCACTGACATCTTCAGTCATCATTATCAAGGTTTTGTGGTTTTCATCTATCTTCGCTACCCTTCCTTCTCTGAAGAAATTAGCACAGCTAATTTCATTTTACAGTTTGAAAAGAAGAGTCTGGGTTGGATTGCTGTTGTTTTGATAGTGTGAGACTTTGTCTTTATAATTTGGGTTTTTAAGGGGTGTTTCTGTTTTGTTTGGTGGTTGGGTTTAGTTTTGGGGCTTTTTTCCATTTTGTGAACAGAGAAAAAATCCAGAACTTAAGAAGTTATTTTTGGGAGTACACAGCTGAACACTCCCATGAACTTCCAAGCACTCATATACCTACTGATTACATTTTTCTTGCCAACAGTACTTTTCATGTCCATTTTCTGAACTGACCTTGTCCCCATGCCTTACACTGCTAGTGATGTGTCTACACTGACCTAACTGCTGGGCAGCTGAAGGCAATTCCAGCTTTACAGAGAAGGAAACAAACACAGCTAGTGCCAGTCCTGTGAAAACAGGGCTCCTTTGTGCCTAATTAGCACTCTGAGTCATTTGATGGAGCTGCCGATACCAGGGCTCTGCTCAAATCACCAAGACAAGCACAGAGAACAGCTACTAGAAGCTGCTGAACACAGATGAGGTCACTGAGTTAAACTAAGATATGACACAGCCTGCAGATTTCTGTGTGTGCAGCTACTGAACACACCAGCCTTTGCCACTCCTGGAGCTCTGACAGAGGGACAACACACTGTGGGAACCAACTGAAGGGCCCAAATGGCTGCAGGCTTGGCTTTTTCCCCTTAAAACTCAAGTTTCTCTAAGACCCTATATAAGGCATGATATATTCTACTTGCACAAGACAAATGAAATTAGGCTGTTGAATGCTGGCAACCACCAGCTGTTTTTCAGTGTGGCTATTCATCTTTTCTGTCAGAATAAGCTCCAACAGGAAACCATTGGAAGTTGGGTTTCCTATTGGTCAAGGTCTCAAAACTGAACTTCATTTTGGCTGCTACTTTTCCTTTAAGATGCACAAGCTTTCTCATCAGCATTATCGAATTAGTGTCCCTCTTTATACTGCAATGCAAATACAACCATTTCATTGTTTCTGGCATCAGCCTGCAAACTCAACAATCTCAAACAGATGTCAGAATTAAAAGAATGGTGACAAAGGAGAAGTAGGACTATACATGAAAGGCTGTATTCAATGTGGTAGCCTCCTAATAAATTACTCAGTGAGGTATATAATTTATCACATGCAGTCTGGACTCACACATTCCTACTGTTTTATATTAACCTTATCCATCTTTTATCTTCTGTTGCCTAGATTCTTAAATTACTTCAAATGGATTTTGGAAAACCTAATAACATATGACATCTTTCTGTTATTTATTTCTGCTGATATGCAGAGAAAAACAACACTAAATTTAGGAGACAGTGATTCCTTTTTTATCTGTTGTTTATTTTTTTGTGAAGCACTGTATCCCATTCAACTTGCCTTTTCACCACATTTTAACATATTGTCAAAGCTTCCTACCATTTCCAGCCACTCCTGAGGTTTTCCTGTTAAGATTTCTATGTTATACCACACTTTTACAGGTTTTGATTACTGAAGAAAACCCAAAAGTGTTACCAAAAATATTCCATAGTGGACATTAATTCTACCGGATCTACCTCAAACTGACCTGCTATTTCATAGAGTCACAGAATATTCTGAGTTGGAAGGGATCCATCAGGATCATTGAGTCTGACTCCTGGTCCTGCACAGGACATCCCAAGAGTTGCCCCATGGGCCTGAGTGCGTTGTCCAAACACTTCTTGAGCTCTGTCAGGCTGGTGCTGTGACCACCTCACTGGGGAGCCTGTTCCCAAACACGCTCTGGGCAAAGAACCTTTTCATGATATCCAGCCTAAACTGCTCCTAGCTTAACTTCAGGCCATTCCCTCAGGTCCTGTCGCTGTTCACCACAGAGTAGAGATCAGTGTCTGCCCCTTCTCTTCCCTCACAAGGAAGTTGTAGACTGCAATGAGGTGTCTCCTTAGTCTCGTCTTCTCCAGGCTGAACAAACGAAGTGACCTCAGTCACTCCTCATACGGCTTCCCCTCCAGATCCTTCACCATCCTTGTTGGCCTCCTTTGGACACTCTCTAATGACTTAATGTCTTTTCTTATGTTCTAGTACCCCAAACTGCACTCAGCACTTGAGGTGAGGCCATCCCAGTGCAGAGCAGAGTGGGACAATCACCCCCTTTAACTGGCTGACAATGCTGTGCATTTATATCTGAGCTGCTATTTATTTCTGCTGTATCAGTAACAGAGCTTATTATCCCATCAGTTTTTTTTACATTGCCTTCCTTCTCTTATCTCAGTAAATCGGAATAAATTTTCATTTATCCAAATTCACCAAATAATTTTATCACCACTAGTTGGGACAGTAGATGCATGAGTTAAGGCAAAACCAGCCTTCAGAATCAGAGTACAGCCTAAGAGATTAAATATTAATTTCCTCTACCATGATTGAAGATGATAAAACAAGTAAATCACAGAAATTCCCTAGAATGGCACACAGTGTATTTTCAAAAACCTGAGCAGTTTAACTATACGACCCCTGCAGCAAAGAATGCCATAGGTAGCACAAACAATTTCCTTCTGTTAAACTTTAACAAGAGTTCCTTCTGGACCTTTTCAGTTTATATTGTTGCTTTTTCTTCTCTTCTGACCACTTACACCTGCTTGCTCTTTGTATACCTGTGCTCATTTTAAGTCTCAGGTCTACCTATTTCTATGAACCAACTTTAGATACTCCTTTACTGCAGACTTAGAAAAAAGCATTAGGCAAAAAAGAACCTTTACTGAGGAAACATTATCAGTGTCGGCAAAAATTCTGTTACTAAAGTTACTGAAGTCTTTGAGGACAGAACGAGATTAAACCTAGGTAGCAATATCTTCCTCTTTCCTCAGAAACCTTGCCAGCTCTGGCAGCAGCATTGAACAGCTGTCATTAGAAAGGAGGGAGGGCAAGACCTGCCTCTGCAATTAGGGCAGTCTCTCTTCTGGGCAGGATGCACAGGAGAGAAAGGCATCCGACAGGGCTGCCCCAAAGGGGCTCCTACAGGGCTAGCCACAGTCTGACGGATCCGTGTAGTCAAGGGGATACTTCTAAACAAAGAATCATAAGCAGGTTTTCAGGGCCTCAGTGCTCCCCTCCTCAACATAAAGTCCTGGCCAGTTAAATCAACAGCAATTTCAGACATTAATGTGCTTCTTGGGGGTCTCTCCAGGAGCTAATTAAGAAAAGCATTAGTGGGATTAATGACATGTACTGTTCATCATCAGTAGCAGAGAGGAAAAAACAAACACTTTTTTTATATGATCTATTCATAAGCCTATCAAGGTGTCAGAGAACATGAGAACAGTCTTAAAGGCCAAAGAGTTTAAAGAGGTATATTAAACCTGAAAGAAGACTAGAAGATTGTGAACAAATGTTCCTGTCATCTTCTGAAATTTTTTAAGCTCCAGGCTTAATTCTAATTTTTCTAGAACCAGAAAAATTAGAATTAAGCAGAAACCAAAAAAGGCTAGGATTTTTCTACTCTGAGTTAAAAGCACTGCATTTCTGGATGTCTTACAGTGAAATGCCCATGGACAGGAAGCACATAGGTATTCTAAATCACAGCCTATCACTCAAGCACAGATCACTTCAGCTAAAATGAATTCCCACTACTAATAAACTCCAGCACTAGCTAGCCAGGACAAAACAAAACAAAACAACCCAAACTAAAAGCCTGCATGAGTTTTTTACTTTTTTTTTAACTGAAACTTCAGAGAATCTAATCACAAAGATGAAAAAAGTTGCAGCTTAAATCAGTTACGACCTTTAGCTGTGACCATTAACTATAGAGGAAACCACAGAAAATTTAAGGATTTTCTGAGGTGTTGCAGGAAGTTAGTATTTTTGTTACATTTGAAAATACAAAAGCAGCTATTATGGAGGAAAAAAAACTACAAATAATGGACTGTCCTCTAAAAGCCTTTTCCAAAATAGGAAAAAAATATGAAACAGTCAGCATTTTATTGTTTAAGAAACCCCTTCAACAATCCAACACAGCTTTTCCTGAGGTCAGTAAGCTATAAAATGAAAAGGCAGTTTCAGACAAAACACCTGACTTGCATTTAGATGCAACAAGGCATCCTTGAGACAAGGTATCTTTCACATAAATAGAAAAGCCTGCTTTACTTTATTTGAGCAACTCAGTTTCTTGAGTTATTTGATTTAATTTCCAAGTTTTCTCTAATACCATGGCTTGGGCATTTTTTAAGACAAGACATGGAACAGATTAATTTTGAAGGTCCCTTCCAACCTAATTACTCCAAGTTTTATGTTTAGTTGTTTTGCAAGCATTTTTAATCTTGAATCACCAGCAGAACATGCCATTAGTCTCAACATTTCAATTAAACTAATAAAAATGAAAAATGAGAATAAAATTCACTCAGGCCCTGACACCTGAAGATCCAGCATTTTCCTGCATGTTGTATAATCCAGGGTAGCTCATGCTAATACAGTTCTTGGATTTCAAGAATTTTCAAAGCATTTCTCCATACCACATTAAAACCACTTATTAAAGAGTCACAGCTTAAATAAACTGCCTATTTAAGTCTTTACCACCCAAAAAATTCAATCATTAAAAGAAAAAGCAAAAACTTACAACGTGGATGTCACTTACTAAATGCTGATTTCTTCAAACAGGTATTTCCAAATTCTTGTACCAACTTGCTTTTGATCCAAATTCACTCAAAAAGTTAATTCATGTTTGCAAGTTCTTGCAACTGCCTTGAAACACATTAGGTAACAGAGAAACCATTTAGGTCAAGACAAACACTTTTTAAGATCATCAAGGCCAACCACTAACCCAGCACTGCCAAGGCTACTGCTAAACCATGTCCCTCAGTATCATCACATCTACATGACTTTCAAATACCTCCAGGGATAGAGACTCACCCTCTTCCCTGGCCAGTAACAGTGCTCGACAAAATGTTGTCAAGAAAACATTTTTCTTCATATCCTATCTAAATGTCCCCTGACACAACCTGAGGCCATTTCCTCTTCTCCTATCTCTTGTTTTTTAGGTGAAGACACTGACATCCACCTTGCTACAACCTCCTTGCAGGTAGTTATAGAGAACAGTAAGGTTCCTTCTGAGCCTCCAGACTACATAATCCACAGCTGTTCCTCATAGCCTTGTGCTCCAGACCCTTCACCAGCTCCACTCCCCTTCTCTGGACATCCTCCAGCACCTCAATGTTCCTCTAGCAGTGAGGGGCCCAAAACTGAACAAAGGATTTGAGGTGTGGCCTCACTAGTGCCGAATACAGGGGGACAATCACTGCCTTGGTCCTGCTGATCGCACTACTCTTGATAACAGGCCAAGATGTCACTGGCCTTCTAGGCCACCTGGGCACACATTGGCTCATGTTCCGCCTCATGGCACGCAGCACACACAGGTGCTTTTCCTGTAGGGCTGCCTGGGGTTCTTGTGACCCAAGTGCAGTACCCGGCATTGGGCCTTGCTGACTTTCATATCATCAGCCTCAACCCGCTCCTCCAGCCTGTTCTGATCCCTCCATAGAACCTTCCTACCCTCCTGCAGATCAACATGCCTGTCCAGCTTGGTCTGATCTTCAAACTCTTGAGTGTGCCTTCCATTCCCTTGTCCAGATAATGGATAAAAATACTAAACAGAACCAGACCCAGTGCTGAGTCCTGGGGAATACCACTTGCCACCAGACACCAACTGGATTTAAATCCACTGACCATCAACCTCTGGGCTCAGCCATCCAGCCAGTTTTTAAGCCAGTGAAGAGTGCACTCATCCAGGACATGAGCAGCCACACTTGCATGCTTCATTATAACAATAAATTTGACAGAGCATTTAAATTAGTCTGAGGACACTAATTTAAATGCTCTTCCAACACTTCTTGAAGCTACCTGGTAAAAAATTTAAACACTTAAAATTTGTTTTACGTATTAGTATATGTCACTACAACTATCTTCCAAAACTATTTTTGCCCAGTGGTTTCTTTTCACATTAACATGAATTTGCAACTATTATTAAACATATTCACAGATTTACATATGGAGTTCTTGTGTGTAAAATGTGTATCCCTATTGAGACTTACATATATATATATATATATGTGTGTATATATATATATACACAAATATAACCTATCTGTGTTTGGTCATTTTAATTGTCAATTACATTTCCTTTAATTTTCAGGGAAGTAAAATATTCTGCAACACCTCGTGAATTTGTATGTAAAAGCTAATGTCAATATAGTTATATAACAGACTAATGGACAGTTCAATATCTGCAGAAAAATATGTCATGCTATAATACTGTCCAGTAAAACTGAAATAGATTCTGTATACCTTTACTATATTCTTTCTTTTCCTTTTGACAATAACAAGAGGGCCAAGTTATATTCATTTGTTTTAGGAAAGTATAAGTAGACATTTTCCCCAGAAATCCTATAATCCAGACACATATGCCCATAATTCTAATAGTCTCTTTTATTTTGGATATATACTATTATTTTAATAATTAATTCGATCACCTGGGAAAAGAGACTGTGATACAGTAATTATGTACTCTTAAGTAACATCTCTTCAATCACAGAACAAGCAGTAGTTTTAAATACCAAAAGACATAACATTCAAACACTGCTTTATTTTTCCCAGAGAGCAGACATGTAGTCCTATGAAAGAACACATACCCTGGTATTTATTGCTTCCAAAGTATTTTCAAGGATCTTAAGTGGAAGTATTAACAGAAAGATTTCAAATTTGTGTGTCTAGACTCCCAGAACACTGATGTCAGCTGCAGAGCGTGCTCAATGTGATTAATCATAAAAGGATAACACCTTAGAAGAAATTTAGTGCAACATTAGATGGTTGCCTAGGAAACTGAATTAAGTCTCTTATCATGCATTATACTTCAACACAAAGATCACTAACGTGCTCTTTGAAATACTGGAAAATATCTGCCCTACAACTGTTGTATTGATTTTGCCCAAATGTAATTTACAGCATACGTGTAGATTGCAAAGACTGAAGTAATA
Organism: Buphagus erythrorhynchus; assembly: GCA_013400855.1. Lineage (NCBI taxonomy): Eukaryota > Metazoa > Chordata > Aves > Passeriformes > Sturnidae > Buphagus > Buphagus erythrorhynchus. Next base: position 38,764 of record VZTT01001950.1, read on the forward strand.
GTAAAGCATTCATGCTTTTCACTTCATAGCAGAAGCCTGTAATACTTAAGGGGGTGAATATTCAGTGACATTAGCTGGTCTCTGCACTTCAGGAAATCTATCTCCATCAAAACAGAAGAGGAAATTAAATCGGGATGGGGAGTGAAATGTGGAATATGTTTTCCCATATTGCAGTTGGATAATATATTATTATACTTCCATCATTTACTGATCTCTGAGTCACGAATAAAAACATCTCGGGGTCACCAAAATGTAACACTCTTCATTAAAGGAAAAATGCATTTAAGGTTGCAGGTGTGTTATGAGCGAAAACAGCCATAAAAATGAAACTTCACCTAGAAAAGAGGATGCATTGTATTTTGAAAAAGGCAGAGAACAAAGCAGGTAAGTATTTTATATCTATCTTCCTTCGCTATAGTCATGGTGCAATCCTTACTTTTTTTTGAGAATGCAAGTACCTACAATAGCTTAGTGCAATAAATGAGGAATTAACTATAGTTTGAATATTTCAAAGTAATAATTGAATTTCCTGGAAAAATTCTGTTATGTTTGCCTTCAAAAAATAATACACTCACATTCATTTAACCAAAACAGAGAAAGTAAAAGCCTACCATATAAAATACTACAAAGAGGGCCTGTAGGGCCCTAAGAACTTGTTACTTAGCTGAACTACTTTCTTACAAATTTCCCAACATTTTCAAGCTTGATTACATGCTTTTTGTTTTCTCCTCGTTATCACCTGAAAGCACTGCACATCTGCAATACACAATTATATACCTCATTAACAATATTCATATCAAAGAATCACTTAACTGAACATAACCAAGCTACAAAAAACCCAAACAAAAAGAAAAAACCCACCCCCAAAAAACAAAACAAAAACCAAACCAAACTAAACCCCACAAAAACCCCTAAAATAGCAGTTTGTATAGAATACTTGGTTCTTGTCAAATGCATAACTATGGATATGGATTGTATGAGGTTCAACAAGGCCAAATACTGGCTGCTGCATTTGGGTCACAGCCACCCCATGTAGTGCTACAGGCTGGAGAAGTGTCTGGGAAGTCAAAAAAAGGAAGTGGTATCTCACAAGCCTGTAAGAGCTCTCTGCAAACAGGTCTGCAGAAGGTAACTCAGCTAACAGAGTGCATTTGGACTTTCACACAGTTCTCAAGAAGGGGTCTTGCCCTAATGATAAAGGAATAGAGAAAACACACTGCCCTGAAGAGTGGGCCCCACATCCACCATCACAGCACAGGAAATAGGTTGTTGCAGTAGACAGTTTCATGCACATATTAGGTCAATTTTCAGGAAGGAGCTATGCAACAAAGAAATCTATTATCAATAATTACAAAAGTAACAGACAACAAATAAAAACAAACACAATTATGCCACTATGAACATAACCTGCCTGTCTGATATGGTATGACAGATGGTATGGCTTCTTCAACTCAAATGCACCACAACAGAAAGGCACTGAAAGGGAAACAGTTGTATACAAGAAACAGCTCCATTGTGTCTCTGAGCTGGGGCAGGAGGAGGGATAGCAGAAGACAGGCATGGAAGAGATCCATAAATAGAAACTGGCAGTCAGGAAGGTAAGAAATGTTGGCTCACCTCTCTAACTCAAAATCTAGCAAGCACCAAGTTTTTCAGGCAACCAGTCCAAAAGAGTTTTACATGCCTACTTAATGCTTTTGCATGCATTACTTCTACAGAACACTGCAAAAGCCATGTCTTGGTTTGAAAGACA
>VZTT01001951.1:3096-37278 GCA_013400855.1 Buphagus erythrorhynchus
GTGTTGACTTACTAACTTACTCTGGGTAGGTAAGGTAGCACCAACAATGAAAATTTGCCAGGGGACATTATTGAATTGAGTATATGGCAAATAGAATGAAAATCAGTATAGTTAAATTTAAGGTGGTGCGTATGGCAGAAAAAAAAGAATCCTGGCTCTGTATCTAAAATTATGGGTTTCAGTTGACAGTTATCACATGGTAATGAAAGCATGAGATTATCACATGCAATTCTTTGAAAATTATGTTAACTAGCAAACAAAAAGCAAAGTAACTGGTATGAAATCACAAGAAAATAACAAAGTATAAATCAGAGTATATAATATTGTATATATCCATGTGTATATATATATNATCCATATTCCTACACCTTGATAAATGCCTGTGGCTTTAGGTACTATATTCAAAAGTATGTGGTAAAACATCTTAAAATGCTCACATTGGGTTAGATCAGTGGCCAAAAGCATATCAGCATGAATTATGTTTCCCTTTTTATTACAGTTTTGTGTAAGCATCTGGGGAAACTAGATGCTCCAGATACCTTTTTGGTGCTAGTCAAGCAGTGTGAAGGGAGTGAGATCTGCCAGGAATACTTCAAGCATAGGCTGTTAGCAAATTGTACCAATCAGGCAGTCTAAAGTCTAAAGGGAGTGAAAGTTTATTGTAAAAGCCTGTTGCAGGATTTTAGTGGAAATCTGTTGAAAATTAAGGGAAAGTTTTGGGAGTAAGACAATCTTTTTGACCACAATGTTTTACAAAGATTTTTGCCTCTCTTGTGACTAATACAGTTATATGAAAGATTCAAATGTACATAGCATAGAATGCTTTGGATTTTAAGGGACCTTGAGGAACCTCTAGTTCCAACCCCACCTGCCATGGGCAGGGACACTTTTCACCTGACCAGGCTGCTCAGAAGCCCATCCAGCATGGCCTTGAAACTTACAGGCATTCACGATTTCCCTGGGCAACTTGTTCCAGTGTCACACCATCTTCACAAAGACTTCTTCCTCGTATCTGCTCTGATCTTTCAGTTTAAAGCCATTAACCCTTGTCCTGTCACTACAAGCTGTCACAAAAAGTTTCTCTCCAGCTTTTCTGTACACCCCCTCCAGGTACTGGAAGGAACAAGATCTCCCCAAACTTCTCTCTTTTCCAGGCTGAGCAACCTCTCAGCCTGTCTTTGTAAGAGAGAGGTGCTCCAGCCCTCTGGTCATCTCTGTAGCCCTTCTCTAGAATTGCTCAAACAGTGGCAATGGTAGTCTATGAGACTGGACAGTACTAGCAACACTATAAGTGCAGTAGTATGATTTACATATCACAGCAAAAAATTTCTTAGCCACTTTTTATTTTAAATTTAGTTTCTGTCACATAGGAAAGTTTTTCCAAACTTCACAGTCTTGGGCTGTAAATCATATTGCTTCAAAACAAAGTTTACTAACAGACAAATAGTTTATTCATTAGAATTGCATCTTTCAAGGAAACGATACTATGTGTGAATGTTTCTGTAAGAGGTTGTGAAAAAAACTAAACACGTGGAAAATGAAACATTTAGATTTTTATATACAAACAATTTAGCTAAAATTACTGTAAGTGTGAAAACAAGTCCAAATTAAACCCATCAGCCAATCTTCACTTTCCTGCACTCTACAAATTACTCAGCTCTGCTAGATGCCAGACATAAACATTCATGCTAATCCCTTCATTACTCTATTTGCTTTCCAAAGAAAAGTAATAATGGCTAGAAATCCTATTTCTAATTGTGAATAGTCTGAGCTCAGCGTTGCTGTAGATTTTTATCTGTTGATCTTGATGGGAGGCAATAAAAAGATTCATTCTAACCTTTTCCATCTTGCCAAACAATTTCAAATGAGACCAGAATCTCTTGGTCTCTGATGGCTGTGTTCCTGGAATATTCGGTTTGTCAAAAATACATAGTTAACAACACATGCCTGAAATATTTTGCTGTGTCATATTTGATTCTGAAGGATAGGGAATGTGTTCTGTCAGTGTGAGTAATGACTAATTAGACACTCTTATAAAAGAGCAGAGTACAATTATAGTTAAAGAATGACAAGGACTTTTAGTACTACATATGTTGGGTTTTGAGAAAATTAAATTTAAGCTTCTCATTAGGCACATTGCACTGTACCTTGGAAATACTCATAATGGTTTTTCCATCCTGTTGAATTTTCCACAGCATATGAAGCAACTAAATTATGAAGAAATCTAAAGAAATTCTCTAGAAAACTAGGGAATAGAACATCGTATATTAACTCATGAAGTCTAAATTAAGTATTGAAGATGAACTTAAAATGCATGGCCAAATCATTACCAGTCATCATAACAAGTTATGAGCTATTTTTGAGATCAAGTAGCATTAGTTAATGTAGCACTGCAGAGTCTTCAGGTTCTTCAGATCTTTCAGTGTTAAATTAGAAGAGAGATTGTCTTCCAGCAAAAATCTTTTACATTGTTTGCTCACAGGACAGTTCCATTACTTAGATAAATGTGAGCTTTACTACTTTTTGAATGTACTGCCTTCTTAGCAGTGCTGGGACCATAAGTTTACTATTCAGAAGGTACTTAACAGGACTGTATATCCACATGCAAGTGTCTGTTCCTTGGAAAATAAAAAGACAGTGTGATGCTCCTTGATACTTTTGTATATACTGTGAGTTTTTGAAAGACCTGGCAGTTTTAGAAGCAAAATCACCTTCATTAGTTTCTCAAGAAGGAATTGCAGAATGGGAAGTACTGCATACACACTTCTTTCATGACTGCCAGTGGAAAAGTGAGCAGTTATAGCTTCCAATGCCAGCTTTATTTTGATGCCTGTAATTTACCAGGGTTTGGCTAATGGATGTAGTAGGGCTCACATCCTCTTTTTCTGTCTCATAATTTCCATAGTCATCTGCCTGCAAACATGATTGATTTTGGATGTGCCTCTTTCACCTTGATTGCCATCTTAATGCACATGTAGCCAATGTCATTAAAGTAAAATATGTTTAAAGTTCACTAAAATTTTTGAATGTTTTCCAAGCAACTTTTTCAGGCAGGGAGGCACTGTGATATTGCACAAGTGGTACTGAAATATGGGGGTGAAAAAAAAATCCTAGGTTACAAAAGAGGTAAGTTTGAGACAGCTCTCAAAGTCCACCTGGAATCCCCACATACCTAGCACCCTTACTTATGGGCTTTATTTACCTTGTTTTGAAATTGTGTATGACAGATGAGCTATCATTGTATAAATAACCAAATTCTATCTAAGTTCAGGTTGGAATAAGTCTGAAAAGTTATATATACAAATCAAATATTAGAAATTGGTAATGATGGTAGTTAAAGCTGCAGACATTATACTGGTGTGAATAGGTTATCCCAGTCTTTCTCTCAGACTTACTTCTGCATGCAAGGGTAATGTATCTTCTGGACCTGTACTGTTGAGTGTCTCTATAGGGAAGCTGAGCTTTCTTTCCAGGAAATCTGAGGGTTGTCTCCAATAAACTTTGTGATAGGAACTTACTCTGGAAGAAAGTAATGTAGTCCCTTCTTTCCACTTGTTGTCACTTTGTAGTCAAGAAAGGTAGCACCAGAATTAATGTAGATAAACTAGGCTTGAAATACAATGCTCTAAGTATGGAAAAAAGCTATCAGATGACTTGCTCCATACAACATGGCTGAAATCAATGCAGTTTGCTTATTATATCTGTGCAGATAATGTAATTGTATATACTAAATGTCTGATCTTCCGAAAGGGATTTATCAAAGCATGTAAATGAAAAATATCAAGGTTGTTGTCTTTGTTCACGAACTTCCTTAAAAAGTTTTCATATGCAGTCAGCAATATTTTTTAACCTTGGATTTTGTTGCTAACAATTCATTTGGAGAGATAGCTTTGATTCTTGTGAGAATTATTGGGAGCTAAAACCTGAGCATATTTTCCCTAGTGTGACCAGATTGAAATAAACTGGAGGAAGGTCAGGTTTATTTCTGATGTACCTCAAATTTAGTATATCAACATGCAAGAAGAACAATTTTGTCCCTTAGTTTTTGTGTATGAAACTAAATGTCAAGCAAAGCTACAAATGGTACAATGCAAGTGGTTTACATATTGATGGAGTCTTTAATGTGTCTCTGAAGGAAAAATACTTTAAACAATAAGTGGCTGTAGTGCTTCTCTTGGGTATCAAGCAAGAAAAAACATTTCTGTTTTGTTCCTAGGCATTGAATTAAAGATTTGGTTGTTTTAAAACTGCTTTTTGACTCCAGTGTTGTTGAAGAGTTGTTAAGAAAATGAGAGCTGTGGTGTACTTGAACAGCCTTATCTTGGGTTACTGAGATTTAGCTATATCAGTGACTTATTTCTGTTTATTAATTTCAACATAGTAGCATTTTTAATTTAAAATACTTGTTACAAACAGTCTGTCCCTCCTTTGAGGGATAGTAGATATCTGTGTCCTGCAAAGGGATTAGCAAATGCCAGTCTGGAAATTAAATAATTATTTTAGTGTAAATGAGTCCAAAAGAAACCTGTCCAAAATCCAAAACAGGTTAGAAATATGAAAATAAATCCAAAGCTATTGCTTTCAGCTATTAGCTCTTCTCATCAACTCAATGTTTAAAACTCAGAATCTCATATGTAAAGGGTTTTAACATTTTGTGGAAGAAATATCATGTGAAGGACTTTTCCAAATAAAGGGCACCTATGTAAGAGAGAGTGACCTCATCTAAAACTGAACTGTTGACACTTAACATCAAGAAGATTGCAAGAAAATTTTTAAATTGCAGAGCTGTAAGGAAGCTGTGAAGTATAGAAGAGAATGTGGTTTAAGATTATATCCTTACAGCTGAAGATAATAAAATTGTCCAAAGTGCAGTATAGCTCAGAGAATTAAACTAATTAAAAAGGAAATAAAACCTAATGGGTTGCCCTTTAAAAAGGCATTAAAAAAAACCCCAAATGAAGGCATGGAATCAATAGTACACCAACTTCCATATAAATTTAGGAAACTGAAAAAATGAGGGAAAATGGCGAGCTCTAGATCTGCCTAAATTTTTGTAAAAGTTGAGCTACGTAATGCTGTAATAGCAGAAGCAAAAACATGCAGACAAGAGAAAGCAAACCATGTCACTGTTGGAATAATGCTGTCTTTTACAGAATTTACAAGCAAATTATTAGTGACTGGCTCAAGGAGTAGCACAGTGGAACTTTGTCAGGAAACAAGGTTCTGTTATACAGGATTTAAAAGCAAAAGGCCCATTGGACATGTGAAACAGAGATTGTATCTGGAAGGACTATAAGCCTGGGTTTAATCTGGCCAAGTGAAGGTGTCTAAATTTAAGTTCATTGTTTAGACTTCTCTCCCTTGCACTCAGTGGTGATAAATGGGCACTCCCAGGTGAGTAAACCATCTCAATTTGAAACAGACATCTAAAATAAGTTACATAAATTGGGTACTAAAAGTGACCAGTTGCTCTCTCTTCACTATAGAACATAAGGGAACTAGCTGAGATACATACACCTCTAGAGCAGATTACATGAATCCTTCCTGAAATGGCAGTGAAAGTAGGCCATGCAGATCTCCAAGATTTTTAAGTGCCAGGAGAAAAACTAAGGAAAACAAGTCATGCAAATTGACAGGAAACACAAAAGAGTTTATTTTGCTTTTACGATCTTGTTTTCTTTTGTGGTTTTTTTTTTGTTTGTTTGTTTGTTTTTTTTTTTTAATTTTTTTTTTTTGTTCTTTTCTTTTAGGTTTAGGGAAAGCTTTATGAGCAAATGAAGAATTTTTAAGAAATTGAAAACTGGGGAGTATTTTCTGTTCCAGATTTTTAAAGGAATATTCTGTTCAGTCTTTTTTGGATTTAATGCATATTACAGCTGAAGCAATCCATTTATTCACATTATTTTAAAAATTTGAAGATTTTTAATTAAAAATCTTTAAAAAAAAAATGAGGGAGTGGTTTCAATAACAGGAAGATGATCTTGAAAAACAAGTATTCATGCATTTTTTTTTCTCACTGTAATAATTCAGTGTTTTATGGAAATTTATAATATAGACTGGCATAAAAAGACATAAAGAGGTTTTAATTTCGAATGAAGTTAATCACTGGGATGAAAAAGAGATATGAAACTTGAAAGAATTTGCCACGTAGAAAAACTTGAGAATTGCTTTGGTAAAATCCCCGAATGAACAAGCTTTTGTTGGACAAAATATTGTGATTATATTAATATTGAGTATTTCTTCACCCTTTGAAATCCATGCTACTTGAACTGTTGTTCAGTAAGGCACTGGCTTATTTAAATTGGCATCATTACATATAGAGAGACACTGTGAAAGAGAAACATGTAATTTACACATAACTTAAGTCAGCCTATTTCGTAAAATGACAAGCCTTTGAATTTAATTTTTTTTTTTTTTACGTTATAAGAATTTAGTGCTTTTTATAGTGAGCAAATTCCTTTCACTTAATTTTGTTCAGTGAAAAAACTGCACATCTCAGTGGATATTAGTTTGATTTCTTAGGTCATGCTTGTGTAATCATGAGAAGTGTTTTTAAACCTTTCTGTAGTCTCTGGAAACTTTTCTGATAACTTCATAGCAATAGAACTGCTTTAGTACTCACATCAGCCTGAGCTTTCCTCACTCATTGATGCCTTCTTTGTGTGTGGGCTACAGTTCTGGTCATAATGAGGCCATTTTCTTACACTATAGCTACTTTTGTCAGTTCTTGTAAATAAGATGAGCTGTCTAGAGAAGAACTCTTTAGGTAAGTGGTAGTAGGAAAGACAGGCATATTGACTCATTTTGAACTTTCATATATAATTGAAGCATATTTCTTTTACAAAACTGTTGAAAAAAATGCCAGATTGTTTTTGTTTTTCATTGAATGGAAGATGTATCTTCTTATTTGAAGAATCCACAACAAATTTAGAAAACACCAGATGAGATGAGAACTCCTCATTGATACAGAGCTAGGCAATTTCTAGATAAGCATAGTGAGTGATTTGCGTGGTTACAACAAAGTGTCAATATGTGAGACTCATCCGTTATTTAGTCAGTAAGTCACTGTGTATTCTGACAGTCCTCCATGAAGACAGATTTGTTTTACTTTACATACAATAAGTTGTTTCCATAACTGTTGCTGCAGACAATTTTGTCATGTAGTAATTTTTTCATGTAATTTTTACAGTACATTTCCTGATTCAAACTGCATAGAAGAGACAATTAATAAGACTATTAAAAACGGAATATATATATATGAAGAAGAAAATGAAAGTCTTTTAAGTTGTAATTTCCAAAAAGAATATTTTCTATCCTATAGTTAAATGTTCTGAGACCTTTAAATGTTGTAACCCAAAAAGATGTTAAAAGCAGCCTGTCAGAAAGTTCAGTGAAACACTGATTTGATGATATCCTGTTAAATTCTGTCCTGCAGTACATTTCATCTCTATGCATTTGGTCTGCAGTAATGAATGCAAGTATGAACTGAAGAGAAAATATTTAGACTAATCTTTATATTCCCCCTTCTCCCTGCTTTGTTAAATATTATTTCAGGTTAAAATATTTTTTGTTGATCTGAAATAGCAGTCCTACAAGAAAAGATAATTTTATGCTTAAAGGTAGAGACAGTAGATTAAACATCTGGGAAGCAAGTGTATTTAGTTATGTCTGTGTAAATTATTCCAGATCTGTTAATTACTGCTAATTGTGGGATTTTTGTTAAAGCTATGTTTTTCTACATTCATATTTTTCTAAGTTAGGGTTACTGAAAGATGTTGCATACTGGAAATTTTTATTCATGATATAGTTTATATTCTTCTGTTGTATTATGCCAGCTGTATAAGTGCTACTAAAGCTAAAATAAATCCTGAGATTAGGAGTCTAGAGTCTGATTCGAATCTGCACAGATTATGGTTAGAAATGAATTTTCTTGGGAAATAGCTCAGAATTGACGCACTTGACCATCTTGGTTGCCCTCCTTTGGATGCTCTCTCATAGCTTTGCATCTTTCTTTTATTGTGGCACCCAAAACTGCCCCCAGCACTGGAGGTGAGGCTGTACCAGCTCAGAGCAGAGCAGGACAATCCCCTCCCTAGCTTGGCTGGTGATGCTGTGCCTGATGCACGCAGGGCAGAGTTGGTCCTGCTGGCTGCCAGGTCACTGCTGACTCAAACTCAGTTTGCCATAGACCAGGATCCCCAGGTCTCTTTCCACAGCATTGCTCTTCAGCTTCTTGTTCTCCAGTCATACATCCACGGTTGCCCCATCCCAGGTGCAGAATCTGGCACTTCCCCTTGTTGAACTTCCTATGGTTGGTGATTGCCCTCTTCTCTAATTTTCCGAAGTCTCTCTGCATGACCTCCTTCACTTTTAGAGAGTCAACAGCTCCTCCCAGTTTTGTGTCATCTGTAAACTTGTTCAGTATCCCTTCCAATCCTGTGTACAAATCTTTTATGAAGATGATGAAGAGTGCAGGGCCAAGGATGGAGCCCTGTGGAACCCCACTAGTGACAGGTCCCCAGTCTGATGTCACCCCATTCACTGTAAACCGTTGTGCCTGACTCATGAGCCAGTTGCTCACCCGTTGTGTAACACAGTTATTTGCTGAGTACTGGACATTTTCTCCAGAAGGAAGCAAATATGTATAGTAAGAAGATTCAAAACAATATGCACTAAGTTTCTACACATTTTAAAACAGAGCTTTTTTGAAAAAGTGTCCTGTTATAGCTAAATTTAAACCCTAATCAGGGTTTCATTTCTTCAGTATTCATGTAAATTATATACTATAGTGTAGGGTATGACAACTTTAAGTTACATCCATTGACTGAAATCCTCCAGTGAGTCTCACATTATTAATTCAACATATGTATTTAAACCAAAAGCAATTGTACACATTTTTGTCAAATATATTCCTTAATTTAAACTGTCCTGACACATCTATTGACATTTTCACTGCAGCTAATATATATATATATATATTGCTTATCAGTCTATGGTGTGCCTAGGAAATCCCATTTCATACATAATTTCTTACAATAATCACAGAGTCAAAAGATTTTGCATAATTGGTGAAACAAGAAACTATTAAGTTAAACCATCTTTTGTTGTGTTACTAAAATTGGTGGTCAGGTTCTTTGCACCTTTACCTTTTCTGACATTAGCTGCTCCATTTTACGCACTTTGGTGCTTAGTTAAATTTAGGGGTGTTAGTATGACTGATTTTATTTTCATAGTATATAAAGCAGATATTTTTCAAAGCATCAAAATAAGATACTAGGTAGCTACTTGCAAACATAGATATATATTTCTCATATGCAACTTATGTCAGTCTTAGGATTTCCATCTCTCTACTTTGGCTTCATTTAACTGCATTCTTTCAATACAATTTTCCACTTTCGTTGTTTCATTAGCACAGAAAATTCCCTCCCTTTTGCAAAGTTCTGTTATCTTTCTATGCCTTTTAAAGTTTTGAAGTTCTCAGTTAAAAAATACAATGCACCTCTTGTAATTCTGCTATAGAAAATTTTTTAATGCTTGATAGAGGCTCTTCTTTTTATCTTCAGCTTTTGGACAAGCAGTCTGGTTACTCCCTTTTAATGTTTTGCTTATGGTGGGTTTGTTTTGTAAATAATTCTGCACTTTTCTTCAGTAGGTGCTAATTTATCCTATTTCAAATATAGATTCTCTAAATTGTTTAGTTCTCTAGTTTTGGTCTTTTGCCTTCCTGCTATTTGAATGTTTGCAATAGCTGTTGTCTCTTCTGCTTGGAAATATCTGTTGAATTGTATTCTCAGGGTTTTGGTTTTTATTATTTTTTTTTTTTTTTTTTATTTAAGAAGTATTTTTTCAGTACCTGGAAAGCAAATGTCGCTTTTCAAAAGTACTGTTGCTTTGCCGTTTTTTAAGAACAGTATTTAAGAACTGGAATTTACAGCTTTGCTTTTAATTTATGAACAATGGCTATTTTCTCTCTTCATTTTCTGCAGATTTGTGGGGTTTTTCTGGAACCACTGGTTACTGTGTCTGAAAATTTCATTTTTCCTACTCTAATTTAAAGTCTGAAGCAATGCCTCTCTTTTAATCTTGTCCAGTCTGTCCCTGAATATTTTTGTTTACGATTTGATATGTGCTCATTTATTGTTGACTGGGTTCATGCTCATATCATGTTTGCATGGAGAAATGAAAAGTATTGCTGTAGATATGGACAAGACAAGGGGCAGAAATTGACTCAGAATTGCAATTAGTGACCAAAATTCCTTTCCAGTTTCTAATTTGCAGTTAATGTACTTAAAGATAATTTTGAATAAAATCAAGCCATGTGATAAAATATTGATTGATATGTTAGCCAATGTTACATGATTTTAATGTTTTCGCAGTAAATCCAATTTAAAATGTAAGCACTTTCAAATAGACTGCTTTAAAATAACACATATAATAAAAGTTAAATATGAATAATTTGAAAAGCACCTTTTCAGGGAGGTGCCTTGATGCAAGAGCTGCCCCAGCTGCCTCCTGGATGCCCTGCTCCCTGGCCAGAGATGGTGGGAAAAGCCCTGGCTACCAGGCTGTGGCCTGTGGAAGCCCCTACTTCTTCCTTGCCCACAGGAAGCTTCTAGAACACACTGTGCTCTGGTGCTTTAAAAAATTTAATCTTAGAGTGTGTTTTACTTTTATATAAAACAAGAATCATGTTCTAGTTCTCTGAGTTCAACAAAATTTGCAATTTAAGCATGTAAAGTAAATTGGGAAACAGTAATATAATGAGACAAAGTATGGATTCTAAGCCAACAACTATACATTTATAAATCTGAAATAAAAAGTGCTCACTTTATAGATCTGATTCAAAGCCCTTCTCTTTCAGAGAGTTCTCTGCCTTCAAAAATTGCTTTATCAATCATTTCTGTAAGTTAGCCTGTAAATCTGTGTGTAAATGAGGTGTTGTATCTGTTTCTCTCTTTTGTTTTCTTTTATACCCTGAACAAATCCTCTACAAGGCAGGTTCATTTGTTGTTTAGTTGCAATGGAATGACTACAATTCCACAAACAAATTTGGCCTCAGTTAGGTGCACTTTGTCATAAATAATCTCTGAGGAGATTGGATTTCTCTCCTTGCTGATGTACTTCAGCTCTACGTTAAGCTCATAGCTTCTTAAAGGGACTGACTTATTGCTCAGCTGAACACCCACCGAGGAGCCCACACTTTTTCTTGTTCTCCTGTGTTGTAGCTGTCTCTATTTCCCTAAAGCATATTCAGGAAAGTTCATGGTAAAAGAAACTACTAGTCCTTTTTTTTGTTGTTGTTCTTTGTCCCATTTTTTTCTTATTCAACTCCATGATACACAGCTCTTTTAGTGTATATTTCTTCATGATCTGGAGAGAAAAGCCATTTCATCGTTTGGTTAAGGGCATTTTCCATGCTCCGGTCACGTAATACTCATATTTCACATTCAGTGGTAGGCCCTTTAAAATTTAATGCAATGTCTGTATCAGCTGCAGGAAATGTCCTTTACATTTTCATTTATAAATTTTACAGTTATTTCTTTTGCTTTGTTATAGAAATTCACTCGACCTTTCAATTTAAGCTTTTCACTATGTTTTTTGAAAACAAACTAAAACTCCATGGTTCTGTGGTGGACATTGCTGAGGTGCTGACAGCTGATAGCATGATAATATAATTTCTGCTTTTTCCCAAGCTACCTTCTGCAGGTTGTGTAAATGGGTTGAACAACATCTGCAAAAGTATGATTGTTCTGTTCTAGAACTAACTACTTCCGATCTGTGTCATTTCTGTACGCAGCCAGTCGTACTGAGCAGTCTGAACAAGACTTTGTTTAGATGGGATTATACAACTATCCCAATGATAAAAATTGAACTGAATTATTCCCACAGGGTAGCAAACTCTAAATCTTTTCATATAAGTAGAGAATTGTGCATGTTTGATAGATAGCATATTCATACTTTGAGTTTCTTTGTATTTGATCTATTTTTCATCTGGAAAAAAATAACTCCAAACAATATATAGAAGGACAGCAAATAATAGTATATAGTCTAATTCTTATATAAAATCCTAGAGTAATGGAATAGCAGAACCCTTTATTGATGAATGAGCTAATTTTTGATGCATGTAATTTGTATGGGGCTCATTTAGAAAACAAATGAGATACAGTTCTTGTCTCAAATCTGATCAGGTGAACAGATCCAAGCGTGGGGACAATATCAAGTATATCCACTGCAGAACAGCATTTAGAAAAAAAAAAAATGAGAAAGCCATTAATATAAATCTATTTGTTAAGATGAGGATGAGTATCAGATGCAGCAGGCAGAGTAGTATCTACTCAGATGAAATAGTCCTTCAACCACATTACCCAGTAATCATAGGCATTACTTATTAGCTGCACCTAGTTTATAATGCAGTATTTCAGAAGTTCAGAAGCAAAGAAATTCTGTCATGCATCATATATGAACATGTAGAACATGGGTACAAGAGTGGACAAATAATATAATCAGTACAAACGGTATGAATGTACTCTAAATAAGATATAAAGAGCAGTATATATATAATATTTTATTTTTCTTTCTTCTGCCATATTGCACTTCATGTAGCTCAGGTTGCATTCCTGATACAAACCACCTCAGCAGCCATGTCGGATTGCACATGGGTGTGAGTAAGTAGAGCTGGATGTAAGTGCATATACTTGTCAGAATGAATCACTTGGCTGGTTTTATGTAGGCTGAAGGTAGGTGTTAACAAGAGAGGCCTTTGATGGAGGAGCTTAACAAAAGGGATTTGAAGAATATGTGAACAACCTATGGTGGATTGGGTGGTGAGGAATTGAGCTCAGGAAAGCAGACTAAACACAGTATTTTCAAAAATTTTATGACAGTGTTCTTAATCTAAGTTTTGAAATGGCAGCAGAGAAAGTCCCACCAAAAAGAGTCAAAGCTATGTGGTTTGACAACAATGTCCTTGCATAAAAATTGTCACTGAGACAGAAAGGATTGGTGAGAGAATAGCTCAGGGCCAGAACAAGGCCCTATTAATAGAAGTGATGAGTTGGTGAATGTCAGTGCTAGCTGAAATGTGTATGGAAATAAAATGATAGGTACTAGAGAGATATTTTTGGATAAGTAATGAGGGAAGAGAGTAGAAAAAATATAGTATATAGTCTTGAAAGATTAAGATAATAATAGTCATAATAGTGATGGGAAAAAGGGCAAAAAATTTGAAAGTGAAGATGGGAGACTCATGTTTAAAGTGACAGTGGCATGCCTAAGGAGAGATATTAACCAGGTATAGGAGATAAGTTAGTGCAACAGGTAGTGTTTTGAGTCATTAGCAGATAGATAACTTTAAAAGTTCTGTGCGGAGGAAAGCATTCACAGTTACTGCAAAGTGAGAAGAGCAGGGTTTAGGGACCTGTCTCTAATTGATCATCATCCTATCAGAAGAAAAAATATTTTTTGTAACAGAGTAGCAATAACTTTTCTGTATTTATAGCTCCCTTAGTAAAGCTTGTGTCTTCTGGTTTGAAGCATGAGAGGAAACAGATGGGGATTTCTTTTACCTAAGCCCACATTCACTTCTATTTCTTTGGTGGGAGTATAAGAAATGTTATAAGTTAAGTTTCTTTCTTCTTAATTGAAGGAAGAATGCCTTTTAAAGTTGTTCCTATTACATGTTTGAATTGATCCAGAGCTCTACAAAATACAAAATTGCTGAATTTTTCCTCCCTGAAAAGTGGACTTAGAGTAATAATAGTTCCAGTCAGGGTGCTTTAGAAAAATTAGCAAGCCGCCATAGCTTGGATCACAGTGAGGTGTAAAATTTAAATAGAAAATATAAAATCCAATGTAGAAGATTTCAGAGGAATTGTGTAATGGATTTTTCATAGATGTTCCTTGTTATTAATTAGGCAAATATGTTACATAGAGAAAAATCTATTCTTGTGAAAAAAGAAGCAAGATAGTTTTAAAAAAACTGACTATGAACTTTTTAAACAAAATTGCTCTGTTATTCATGTGGTACAAAAAGGATTTTAGTATTCAAATTACACATTTCAGACATTATTTTAATTTTATTAGTGTTACTACCCTGCAAAATAGTTATATGTGGTTTTGACTAATCATTATGTATATTAACAAACCAGGAATTAGTTCTGAATAATATATACTCCTATTTTATCCATGCAGCCTGTGCTTTGCATGGTGCTCATTGAAGGAAACAATTATTTACTTTCTACTGAATATCATAGATACTAAATATTCATGATATTTAGTTATCAGACATCTTATGTGATTAATTTTAAAGTGAATTTTAATATAGAGTAAAGGTCTTTTTCTCTTCTGTGGTGAGATAGGCAAAATGCTCTGGTGGAGCAGGGCTTGAGATGAGCAAGTTCTGAATGTAGGTTTCCCTTTCTTCCTTAATGTTACTATGAAACTCCATATCCAACTTATATTTTGCTTCAGTTTCTTCACTGTGCAATATGGATAATTACAACTGAGTAAGAGCAACCTAGTTTTAATAGGCCTTTGAATCTGTTGATGTGAAAAGTTTACTATCTTTTCTCAGATAGGTTTATATTATTATACTTTTTTAAAATTTCCTGATATTAATAAAAGGACAGGGGTGTACTCATTTCTCTTGCTGTGATGTGGGACTTTGGTGTGATTATTTCTCTCTTTTATCATACATATCTCTTTTATAAAGTACCTGGCAACAGGAAAAAAAAAATTACCTGGGATCACTTCTGTCAATTTCTCCTATTTAGCAGTGAGAAGATTGCAAAATTTAGTTCCCAAGTTTTTGACAGTGAATTCTTTAGAATTGTATTTTCTTTGTGCTATGGAATATAACTTATATGTTGTCTGGCCACCCTAACATTCTGCCCTTTAGTTCTCTAGCAATTATATATAAGTTTAAACATATTTGCAAAATTCTCAGTTCTTTTTCCATTATTTTAATTTTTCTGTTTTTTTTTTTTTTTTTTCCTAGGCTCCTATCAGGAGTTAATATAAATTATAACTTGAAGGATGAAAAATTCACATTGGGTACATTTTTTGAATGCAGATTCAGTCTTCTAATAATTTTGTAAGAATATGAACAGAGGAGACCCAAGATTATTTAAGCAATTTTGTTATTTTAATGGTAGGATTTTTCTTCTCAATACACCTAAGTAAAGAAATATGGAAATAGTAGCAATAATTCTTTGACTATCTCACACAAAACTTGTGTTAGTGAATAGGTTTATGGTGACATTAATAGCATTCTCATATTTATTTATTGTCATAAATATGTTCTTGAACTGTACTGTAATGTTACATATAATCCTATTATGTTTTAGGCAGGTTCTTCACACAGGGATCTGTATTTTTTGCTTTAGTACAAATTTAAACTCAGATTTTTAAAATTGCTTGATAAGCACAGTGGGGCCACTATTATGGGAACTTCATCATCCATCTAATTTTCTAAGCCCAGTTACAAAACCAGTCAGTCCTGGACAATTTCTACTGAGAAATCACCATTATTAATGCTTCTCACTGCCCTAGTGACCTCTCAATGCACTGATTGGTGCTCATCAGCTAAACTCAACATCCACGCTGAAAGTGTTTCAGCTTTTTTGCCGTTGGAGGCTTCCTAAGTGTGTAACACAGATCTGTCACGGTGCTATATTGAATTTTGGGCATGTCTTAGGCTTTCACTTGGTCATTTAAGGCTTTTCATGCCTATATCTGAATTAGGCACCTAACATGGTTACATTATGCAAATATGCTGAATGTTTTAAAGTCTTTTCCTTATTTCCCTTAGTTATTGTGAAAATTTATTCAGGGTCATAATTTTTAGACTTCTATAATCACAGTAGAAATTGATCCATGAGACGTCTAATAGCGTGTTGACTATGTCTTATCTCAGTTGATTCCCATGATACCTTATATTTCCTGGATAATATAAGTAATCTCCTGGATCCTATATTTATAATATTTAAGTATTGCACCAATAATACAGTAATATATGTTAGAAACCTCTCTATGCAGCTTTCTGTCTGAGCCTCCATATATGGTTCCTCCTTGTGTGTAACTTCAATTAGTGCTGATTTCTGTCCTCTGTGTCCTCTATGGTCCGCCCTCTATGGGGGACCAGTTTGGCTTTTATTTTTTTTTCATCTAGAGCTTTTACAGTTGACCACTGTGGTTTCTGTTTATAATAGAAAGTATTATATCATGTCAATGTCAGACGTGCACAATTAGTTGAATTCATCTCTTTTGATGATATTATTAAAGCCAATGTTAAACAGAAAACAACTTAACAGAAGATAAGATATTTTGCATGTTTTTCTGAATTTATTTTTATGATTTTATTTTTGTAAACTTTATCATTTAAACTAAAATAAATAATAATGTCATATGCTGGAACAGCCATTGCAGAAATAGTACATTCTCAGATAGAAAAATAATGAAATGTCTACATCTTGAACCATTTTTTCTCTATATTATATTATTATGGAACACTAGCACTTTTACATAGTAATACCTTTAAGTTTCAATATCAAAATTTTATCTCAACTTTTCATGCAACTTTTTCTTTTATAATAATTTAATTTCCTTTTTTGCATATTAGGAAACATATTATGAATATATTTCAAGATAGAAAAATCCAAGAAAATAAATCCTTTCTTTTCCCTGTTATTATCACTTTTAGTTTTTAAGAACAGGACTGAACTACTTTCTAGGCTTTACAAGCAGGTTGAATCTTCTCTGGTGTGTGGGTGTTATTAGTATTTTTAACAGTCTCAACAGTTACTAGAGTTGTTTTAATGCCACAGAACATGGCTTGTTAGACTCCTACAGTACTATGAAATAAGCTGTAAAAATGTCTGGATTACTTAGAAAAATTACAAGTGCATAGGCAAAGCTTAACCTGCTTAACCTTGCCTGCAGTCATTATGGTTTTGATAGAATTGACAGTATGATTTTTAATGTCTAAATTATGCAGATTCAGACTGATAATACTGTAGTACCAGGCAACATCTTATTAGGGAACATTCTCAAACATTTCAGTCTCTAAAAATTTATTTTTGCTGAGTACTTCTTTATCTTGCTGTGCTACTTCTCACTGTGTGAGGAGATGCTGCTGCAAGTTTGACGTCTTCTGCTGTAACTTTCGTGTCTCCAAGGCAATATCATTTGGCCATTGTGTTCACTTTTAGAGTTCTTCCTGTTCTCCCACAACACCCAAGTCAATGCCAAATGCATTTGGCTTGATAATAAATGTGACTGTATTGCTTAAAACAGAAGAAAATGTGCTTCAGTGGCTATATAGGAAGCCTGGGATACATATACAAATGAAGCATATAAAGTAGGTGGTGTAAATGATCCCCAACTTGAAATACTGTTTCCAGAGGTCAAACCCTTAATATGTTGCCACCTTCAATTAAAATACATACTGATGTGTTGAAACAATTGGTAACACAGCATGCTATTGTTTTCAAAGATAAAATGTAGCAGTTCATGGTTCTTTTAAGTTTTGAGTGAAACCACCAGTCCTTCGTGAGTATTTTCTTTTGCAGTGCACAGTAGGAGAATCTGTAGTTGTGCATCTGGAGAGACAAGTGAGATGTATGTCTCTGATTTCAAGATTCTGCTGGAAATCAATTGTTGCTGATTTTTATCTGGCAGCTTGCCCTTGGCTCTCTCAAGGAGGTCCCAAATGATCCATCAGAACAATCCATCAGGAGAGTGTTTGTGGTGGTTGTTTGCACTGGTAACACAAATAGCCCACAGCTTGTAGATAACCTCAGTGAGGTAGATAAAGACAATCTCCATGAGATATAAAGTTTACAGAAGCACAAACAGCATGGAAAAAAGCTGCCAGTAAGTTGTGACTACTTTGACTAATAGGAGGGAGTGGGATAATTGGATATTTCGTGTGGATTTAATGAAAATGGAACAAATCACTGAATTACAATGGCAAGTTTTTAATGAAAGTCTTTATACTGAAAGTGATAAGGGGAGGAAAATTGATAAAAATATTAAGCAACTCCAACCATTTGCTTTGTGGTTTAATGAGTTGTAGGTTATACTGCAACCTCAAACATTGCTAGAACTTGGTCAGGGGGTGTATATCCAGTATAACTCTAAACTGATGTATAAATGTAAGCATGTGATGCATCCCATTGCAAGCAAATATATTCTTCCTGTTAATGGTCAAAGTAGGCCACCTTAGCCATCTAAAGGGAGCCCCATGGGGCAAGTTGGTTGCCATGAATGAGCTGCAGCCAGCACAAGGGCAGACAAAGGGGGTCCCCCCACTGCAGCAGGACCCATGGTGACACAGACTCCATCAGAGCTGACTATGTCCATGGACATGAGTCTGCTTGGAGGGCCTTGTTGCTTATTTTGGCATTTTAACAAAAATAGTTTGTTTTTATCAGTAACCAAATAATTCTGTCATCTCTATTCCTTTTCCAGCTGAATATGTAGTTTTGGTCACCAAAGTAGTCTAGGAAAATCATCCAGGTTTGCTTTAAAAAGAGGAAGGACTCATTCAAAAGTCAATTTATCTCATCCTGATAGTTAACATGGGTGGTTTTAAACCCCTTTCAATGTACTGCCTTCCCCAGTTTAATTAATCAAGAAGAAAACCGCACATATCTGTAAAAAGAGCTAGCTCTCAGTCACAAGATTCTCTTCAGTCTAGGCAAACCCATGATTAACTGTGGTATTTGTATTCTCTTCAGATGTTTCAGTTACCTGTAGTTCAGCTTTAGAAACAAAGTAATCTCTTAAGTATGCATCGCATAAACATCGTGCAATTAGTTTTAGAAAAATAATTCAGGAAATTATTTTTTGTATTCATATACCTTTTGAATACTTATTTAAAAGTATGACTTTAAAAAGATATTTCTTAATCTTCAATCTTCTGCTTCTCTCTCTATATGAAGGCAACATAAAAATTAAATGAAAATAAACACATCTAATCTTGCGTTCACATCTCATTCAGCTAAGAAAGGACTTCTATTTTCTGTTCCATTCACCTTGGCCAGTGAAATTTGACATTTTTCAGGCATTTATGCACAGAAAATTTTAACTCCAAATGAAATTGTTTAATTATAGATTTTTGTCCTCGTTCATGGGTCGGAATATGTATTGGTAGTCTAGCTGAATAGAGATATAGTGATTTGTAAATTGCTATAAGATTTTTGGAAAAAACCTTTCCATTTTGTTTTCAAAAGGGAGTTACTTTTCAAGTTCTGATGACTATTGATGTGTTGATGGAAGAATCACCTCTCATTGTTGCTCAGAATTTAGGAAATACAGTAGAGCATATAAACCTTACAGACACAGCCTCAACAGATCTGCATTATTCTCTCATGAGGAATACATTTATTTTCATAAAGTACATTGACACGTAGATGGATTGAATGTAAATGGATGTGCATATAAGCTTTTCTGTTTCAGCTGGGCAATTAAAACATAAGACAGAATATTGGATTCTTTAAAATTCTTTATTAAAATAGAGAAGTGACAGAACATTGACGAATGTTTGCTTTTGGTTGCTTTTGATTTCATTAAGAGATGAAACTGTTGAGATCAAAACTTTCAGAATACTTGGTTTGCTTCCATATCTGGAGTAAATATCACTAAATATAATTTTTATTTTGTTGCTAGTGATATTGCCTACAACTAGGGCTCTTTAGAAAATGTAGTTTATTATCGATTTTATTTTGTTATTCTGTTTGAAAATCCAGAGACAGAATGTGTCAACAACTTGTTCCTGCTACATCCAAACAACTTCTTTTTAAAGATATTGTCAAATCAAGAAAAGACTTGTACGTTCATGGAATAGGCTCAGATTAGTTTTTCAGGTGTTATGGTAAATTGGTGAGACAATGTTTTTATTGATCTAATACTTTGAAATGCTCTACATGTTTGTCCATCTTATTGCTTTAACTTAATATAAAAATTGCATAATTAATATTCAAGAATCATATTTCATAAGTATCTTTTGTCATTTTGACTTGCTTTACTTGGATCTCAGTTGCAGTTTACAATATTACAAGAGCTTATATAAATAACAATAGCAGAAGATTGGACACTGTTAAGGTAAAAATACATATATTTCTTTTAAAGTAAAAAACCAGAAAATCCTATTAATTCATAGACTCCATACATATTTTCAGATTTCCTTTTTAAGTATTTGGGTATCAGATGTCTAAATTAAAACTTCTGAAGTTGAATAATCTTGTATTCTGAGTAACTTTTTTTCTGACAGGCCTTTTAAAAATTTAGGATTATAGTAAAATGTTTGCTTTCTTTTATGTAGAATATATGCAATAAGCAAAATTGAATTAGGTAGAAAAGGCATTTATAGTATAGATGTATTTTAGTGGAATTTTAATATTAGCTACATTATAAGCTGTCTGTTCGCAAGTCACAATTCTGTCTCTCAGTTCTAATGCTGTTACACAGCAGGTAATAAAACTTGGATTATTCTTCTGTCCTCAGAGTTAAATTTCAGAAGTATAGCAGATAAGACATTATTAAACATTAATTTTTTTCTTATGGTCTTTCAAACCTGATAGTACTGAGATTTTTTGCATATGTTGTCTTTTGGACCAGATGTGTCCTGGGGAGGACCTTCTACTAGAACAGCCAGTAAGAAAAGGTACTTACCTGGTTTTGATTACCAGCATATTGGAGTTGTGAGGTTTATCTGGTACCCTCTATAATTCTAAAAATGTGCTTATTATTTGTATTTTATATCTGCACCACTCTTAAGGCACAAGAGTGATGCAGATATAAAATATCAAATGTAGATGAGACAGTTTTATTGCAAACTAATGTGGATTTCAGAAGCAAGACTGAATTCTGTCAAAATTCTTGGACTGGGGAAGTAATGGTCATTAGTAGGATTTTGATGATAACTAAAGAAATAAGAAAAAAAGACAATTATTTTGTGAGCAAAGTTCAAATCTGATATAATGAGGGTGATCTGAGTACAAGAAAAAAAGTCTGCCCTAAAATATCTGTTAGTTAGATAGATAAAAGTAGTAGTTTTAGCTACCAGTTAGGAAGAAAGTACTTTTTAAACCAAAGCTAATTCTAATTTGGATGACATTTTAATAAAAAATAGTTATAGTGAATCTAATTATTAAACTTAAATCATAATATTTAAATTATTCTAATATCTATTGGTATCTCAGTTCCAGCAGTATTTAAAATTTATGAAAAAAAACCCCAGAAATAGATTTATCATAGAAAAATGATCATGCTGTGTAAAATCATAGGATCATAAAAATATTATTTGATGTACTGTTTAAAAAGAGAAACTGAGTACTAAGCTACTTATTTGAATGCATTTGTTTGAGCTCTTTGTTTAAAACAGATGCCAGCTGCATGTTAATCCATGGAAATCTATGTTATGTACCTAAAATATTAAGTCTTCATCAAGCCAAATGAGACTATGTAAAACTTGCCCTCTTAGGACATGAGGTCCTATGAAGGTTCTGATTGCTGCACTGATGAACTGATTTCTTTCAGCCTTTCCTGGATCTGCTGAAAGTAGCAATATTAATAAAAACATGCTGGCACGTGTTTTGGCTTTGGCCAACATCCTTGCTGTGTACTGAGTCTGCAGCAGGCTTGTTGCTAATGTGTTCATTTTCACTGCTGATACCCTTCGGTGGCTATGCTGTCTCATACTGCAGCCCAGCATTCTTTTGCCTGGGGAGATAACACCAACAATTCTTAAAAATTGCTAAAAAGCTTTTTAAGAAGTGGTTTTGGTGGAGGACTAATTTATTAAATATAAGACAAATCTCAAAACACAAACCCACTCATTAACTGTTTTATAGCTCAATCATTTATTTGAGAAGTGGTGTTATGCTAGGCTTTAAGAGTCAGGTGTAGACAGTGTCAATTGCATAAACTGAAAAAAAGAACTATTTTTAAAATATCTAATTTAAATGAACAAGCTGGTTTATTTCTTTAAGCTTTATAAATTCTTGAAAGAAAAACAGAGACTTGAAATTGGGGCATTCAGCATTCTGACGTTTTCTGTTCACACATGTTCTTCAGTGCATAATAACTTTATTTTCTTGGGGAGTATATAAACTGAGGCAAAGCCCCCAGTAGTAAGGCGATGAATGTTTAAAGCATTTATGAATAAAGCTACATCAAAGGGTAATTAGGTGATTATAATGGTAATTTCTTTGAGAGAGCTAATTTAAAAAACTCTATTGCTCCCAAGCTTAATTATTTTAGTAATGCCAACATGTTAGCAACCTCAAATTTGTTGCAGCCAGCTACAGTTAAAAAAAAAAGTAAGTATGAAATCTGAGATTTCTATGTCACATCCAAAAGGAAGGTTTACTAAATTTTGATCTTAATAGTTTTTTTTATGCACTTTTTAGCTCATAACCAGATATTTAGAATTTTAAAATTATTATCTGCTCTTGTGCCATATGTGAATGCCAGCATATTCTGATGTGTTGTGTGGTAGATGCACAAGTGTCTGCTCACTGTTATTTCAGAGGTGAAAGGCATCAGCTTCCATGGACAACCTCTGTTAAAATTTTTGTAGTTGTGAAGGCAGGTCTAATTTATATCTTTAGCTAGCCAGTCTGTTGCCACCTCAGTGCTGCAGAAATAGTGGGATGCATGCAGTTGTTGCAAGTTGATGTTTCTTTGTGACATCACCCTTTAGTTATAAGTAAATGAATAAAATAAGTAAGTTTTTGCTTATTTTTTTACAGCTAAAGCTTAAGCTCTTTGTAAACATTCCTTCATCTTATTATAAACACTTTCCTGATATCATGTCACTCTGATAAACAGGAAAGTGCAAGAGAAAAAGAAGTTTTCATGGTTTCTATACCAGGATAGCTTTGTCATTTTTACCTCATCTAAATTAATAAGTAGAATTCCAGGTTGCCAATCTACTTCAGTCAATTGTTTCTTGGTGATGCCAGAATTTCATTACTTTTTAAAGGCTTCTCATGGTTCTATAAACACTGTTCTTTTCCTGTTTTCCCAGTCACAGATAAAATCAGACAAGAGAAAACACAGTTTTGTGGTATCAGAGCATCCTTTCCTGTCTGCTCTAAAACTGTAGAAAAAAAAATTAGATAACATTTCAGGAATAATATTTAAATTTCTGATGCTTAACAATTTAAGCCATGGTGAAAGAAAAAAAAAGCGTAGGACAAAAGATTAATTTTTTCTTCCCCTTGAAATCAGTATCAGCTTCTTAGATCACCTAATAGAAAAATGTTGATGTTTCCTCTTTTCATTTTGTGATCTGATGGTAAGACTCTCACTGACGTCAGTTAGGGCCATGATATTAATATTACATATTGTAGAGAACATTGAATTCTTTTTCCATGAAAATTCAAGGAGTGAGAGAAGCACTGAAATCAATGTGTAACAGCATGTATTACTTAACTCAATGCGATCACTGATAACCATTTTATAATACTTACATTCATCTATTCTCAAAAATGCTGTTGGCTGTATCAGCCTAGAAAAGTGATTGAGGTTTTTTTTTTATTTTCCTGTGATTTTCATAATCCTAGATTGTATGTATCAGCAAAAAGGACCTCATACCTTTATTAAAACTTCAGTATCTGCATTTATGTTTATAATGTCAGAAACATAGCATTGAAACCTGCAAGTTGTGAAGGATAAAAAGTCATGTTTAAATAGAGAAACTAAATTACTCCTTCCAAGAGTCAATAAAACTGAAAAGCATTCACTGTAAAAGTAATAAAAACTTATGAGTCCCATTTTATTAAAACTACTATCCTCTTTCCTGATGGACCTGGATTACTTAAAGGATAGACTAGTGACATTTTATGTCTACTATGCAAGGGGTTTATGTCTAAGGTGAGGTCTCATGAAATTAATATAGTCATTATTACCACTAGCTGAACTAATCATTAAATATTTTTAACTCTTTAAGTACCCACATACCTTGACTAAGCTGTAATGAAGATGTGTTGACAGACAAGGAAAGAAAGAAAAAAGAATAGCAATGGGTAGGTGGACACTGATTTAGATGGAGCAGATAATGGAAAAGAGTCAACCATTGTGTACGAACTCCTCACTGTTGGTATGGAAGGAAGAAGAATGAGGTCCAGAGGACAAACGTTTCTCTTGGTTTGAAAGAGAGAAAGCACAGGAAGTTAAGAATAAAAGCATGTGTCATCTGACACTAGTAAAAGTTCTTTTTGATGTGACCAGACACCTGCCACTGAACTGAGTTTGCATGACCAGGTTTTGGTAGCAGGGGCTACAGGGATAGCTTCTGAGGAAAGGTATGAGAAGCTTCCCTCATGTCCAACAGGGTCCATGCCAGCTGATTCCATGATGGGCCTGCTGCTGGTCGAGGCTGAGCCCATCCATGGTGGTGACAGTGCCTCTGCGATAACAGATTCAAGAGGGAAAAATCCTACTGAATGGCAACTTCAGCTGGAGAAAGTAGCAAGATTGTGTGAGAGAAATAAGTCTGCAGACAGCCAGTCTGTGAAGAAGGAGGAGGAGGTGCTCAAGGTGTCAGAGCTGAGATTCCCCTGCAGCTCCTGGTGCAGACCCTGCTGAGCCAGGCTGTCCACCTGCAGCCCCTGGAGGTCCACGATGGAGCAGGGATCCACCTGCAGCCTGTGGAGGTCCGCGGTGGAGCAGGGATCCACCTGCAGCCCGTGGAGGTCCACGATGGAGCAGGGATCCACCTGCAGCCCATGGAGGTCTGTGGTGGAGCAGGGATCCACCTGCAGCCCATGGAGGTCCGTGGTGGAGCAGGGATCCACCTGCAGCCCCTGGAGGTCCGTGGTGGAGCAGGGATCCACCTGCAGCCCCTGGAGGTCCGTGGTGGAGCAGGGATCCACCTGCAGCCCCTGGAGGTCCGTGGTGGAGCAGGGATCCACCTGCAGCCCCTGGAGGTCCGTGGTGGAGCAGGGATCCACCTGCAGCCCCTGGAGGTCCGTGGTGGAGCAGGGATCCACCTGCAGCCCCTGGAGGTCCGTGGTGGAGCAGGGATCCACCTGCAGCCCCTGGAGGTCCGTGGTGGAGCAGGGATCCACCTGCAGCCCCTGGAGGTCCGTGGTGGAGCAGGGATCCACCTGCAGCCCCTGGAGGTCCGTGGTGGAGCAGGGATCCACCTGCAGCCCCTGGAGGTCCGTGGTGGAGCAGGGATCCACCTGCAGCCCCTGGAGGTCCGTGGTGGAGCAGGGATCCACCTGCAGCCCCTGGAGGTCCGTGGTGGAGCAGGGATCCACCTGCAGCCCCTGGAGGTCCGTGGTGGAGCAGGGATCCACCTGCAGCCCCTGGAGGTCCGTGGTGGAGCAGGGATCCGCCTGCAGCCCGTGGAGGTCCGTGGTGGAGCAGGGATCCACCTGCAGCTCCTGGAGGTCCATGATGGAGCAGGGATCCGCCTGCAGCCCCTGGAGGAATCCCACTGAAGCAGGGGAATGCCTGAAGGAGTTTGAGACAGCCCATGCTGCAGTCAGCTCCAGCAGGCTCCTGGTTAGATCCATGGAGAGGAGCCCATGCTGGGTCAGGTGTTCTAGGAGGCCTTGTGACCCAGTGGGGGACCCACAGTGGAGCAGTGTGTTCCTGAAGGACCACACCCCATGGAAGGGACGCACACTGGTGCAGGGGAAGAGTGTGGGGGGCCATCTCCCTGAAGAGGAAGGAGTGACAATGTGTGAGAAGCTGACTGCACCCTCCATTTGTGGTCCCCCGTGTCACTGAAGGGGAGCTGATAGAGAATTTGGGAGTCAAAGTAGGCCCAGGAAGATGGGAGGGGTAGGAGAAAGGTGTTCTAAGATTTGCTTTTACTTCTTATTATTCTATTTTGATTAGATTGGTAAGAAATTAAACTAATTTCCCCATGTTGAGTCTGTTTTGCCTGTGACAGTATTTGGTAAGTGATCTCTCCCTGTCCTAATCTCAACCCCCGAGCCTCTCATTGTATTTTCACTCTCCTGTACAGCTGAGGAGGGGAGTGTTAGTGTGGCTTTTGTGACCACCTGGCATTCAGCCAGGGTCAGCCCAACAAAACTGCTTGAGTAGTCAGAAGTCTTCTCTTTCAGGCATTCAAGTAATGTTGTTGTAAACTACACATTATAAAATATTCTGGTGTATATAAATGACCAAAGGAAAACTGAAAAAGTCTTTTTGATCTGCTTGTGTACCACATAACATGAAAAGCAGAAGGGGTCAATTTTTTTCAATGAATTGAACTGCATCGCCAGTTTTTCTTCAATGGTACCTTATTCTTTGACTGTAAAACTTGAAAGCACCTTCTTTTAAAACTCTTATTATCTGTAAATAGCAATATAGGAAGACAAACTCAAAGAAGACTGTGTTGTGAATGTGCAACAATTACCCAGAAACTGGAAGTTTGGACTATTAGTTAGCCTATATCGAATTTTTTGCTATTCATTATGAACTCTAGCAAATAACTATCTATGGTATACATGTTGTTTTTGAATAAAATTGCTTTTCTTTTAATTCAACGTGATGTAAACAAGCAAGCATACAAAAGAGAGGTATCATTTAAAACTAATTTAAAAATGGCTTAAATTATGTACATGTGCATTTACATGAGTTGTAATGAGAGGTGAAGAAAAATAAAAATCTGGTAAATTGTTGAGTCTCTTATCATTGATTGGTAAAGGATTTATTTTGTGTTATCAGAAAATCTTAGAAACTGTCTTTTGTGTCTTTTAACATGTAAAAACTTGATGTCATGAAATTAATCTTTACAATCAGTTGGTTTTCTGTCAGCCCAGTTTGTACAAGATGAGCAGTAGGAGCCATCAGATAAAAGACAGAGTTCTAAAATGCAGCAGATATTCCATAGGTAGTAATGAGATTCCAGTTCCTCCTGTCTGTATTACTTAAAATCACATTAAATAAGCTCAAACAGACAGTTGTAAGAAAAGCACCTTTGATATGCATGTCATTGCAAGTTTAAAACTTTGAATTATTTACTCAGCGTGTTTAAAATATTTTAAACTATGAAAAATATTAAATACTCTTTTGTTTGAAGAAGGGTAGGAAAATATCTTTCTAATAGAAGAAAATTTGTATTGAAATTATTTCAGTACTCAAATACTCATGGTTCATTAAAGACAAAGCAAAGATATCTAAAATTTATCATCCGTATCTATTGAACCTCAAAAAATTTGTGACTTAAGTGTTCTGTCAGATTTCTTTTCCTGTGGATCATTAGATGCGTCATCATGAAATTGGTGATAATATTTAATGTTATTTTGTAAAATTCACAAATATTTTCATTAGCTGATATTCCAATTTTGAGTCACTTCTTATTGGAACACACAGCTTTGTGATTACAGCTAAAGTCCTTTAGTAAACAAGGTATAACATTGTGAATAGGTCAAAATATAACTTATGAGTAATTAAAAGCAAAGTATCTCTTTAGATATAGAATGTTATTTATGAAGTGAGAAATTTGAGATAATGTTTTCATAATATGAAGGATTATGGGCATGCTTCAGTATTAAAGCAGCATTTTCTGAAAGTTAAGCATCTTTAAGTGAGTCAGATCATACTCTCAAAATCCTGGCCTTTGCTTTGGGATATATGCTGCTAATGGCAGAAACCCATCACAGTTTAAAGTGATTCAAAAATTAGGTGTTCAAAAGAACAGTGCAGTGACTTATGGTTTAATACTTCATTTGTTCTCTGGAGAATTCAAAGGTCAATACAGGATGGCATGAAATGAAATAGCAGATGAAAGCAATGGTCAAAATGTAAAAGTCATATGGAACAGTGTGGGCTACAAGGTGTGGAATCAGCTGTTGGCTACAGAACTACAATAGTGACAGGACTATATATAGTACCTACAGTTGTGCAACATAATATGAGGAGGAGTAATTTGGACATTAGTAGAGCTGGGAAATGTATGTTTCCAGGAATTCTGTCCATATCTAAGGGACAAGACCTCCTATGGTAATGATAGCAAAGTTTGATTCTTTGTGTCTTGAGAGACAGGATGAATTTCCTTTCCTTCAAGGTGCTTTTTCAAGTGATTGATTGTCCATTTCCTTGCCTGTTTTAAATGAATGCTCTAGAAAAAGCACTGTGACATGCATAGCTTTCTGTTTGTCAAAGCAGAGGGTCTGCTCTCTTTTTACAGCTGCAAGCCTCTCATGCCTTTGACAGGCAATGCTCATCAAGGAGTTTCTATCCAAATTCTGACTTTTGGAATGAACATTTTTTGCTTCCACTTCCACTTGAGTTTCCCAGGTTCTCTATAGTACTGAAATCTGGCAATAAATATATTCCAGCATGGTCTGGCAGTATGTAGGAGCCACACAGAGTTTCCAGGAGTGGGCAGAAGAGCCAGTTAGGGCTACAGTTGTGTTTTATGCTGGGGAAGACAGGAAGCTGTTGAACAACATAATATGGGGAAAAAAATGTTATTTTAGCTGATATTAAGTCTTTTGAGGTTTCTTTGGTTATTCTGAAAATTATCAGGAAGTAGGGCTAAAAGTTGAATTTGAAGAATTTGCCTTTTAAATACTTTTACATCTGGTTAAATTTGTGGACTTTTTGTTCAAATAGTAGAGGAATGTGTCTTTCAAACTGTCTTACTGTATAGACTTCTTGCCTTCTCCATTTTGCCATTGCTACATTGTATTTTACTGTCCTTCCCTTCTCCTTTCAACACTGATGTCTTCTATTTTTTCCACTTTGAACTAAATGGAAGCTCTTTAGAGGTTTTTGCACTCAGGTGTCACACAGAGCTAGAAGCCAGGTTTCCCGAAAAGTTACAATATACCCCTCTAGACATCTCAGCTTCCTCCCTGTTTTCCCACATTTTCCTTCTCCTTGGTGGTATTCTAAATTCTTTTCTTTGCCATCTCCCACAGCAGTAATTCCTTGTCTCTCCCTGATTGCCACTGCTTTGTAACTGCTATACTTCTAGTTTCCATCTAACACATTGTATAATACCCACAACCATGCTGGGAATTCCAACTTGAAGAGGAGGAGCTATGACACGGCTCCTCTGACCTCAGCAAAATCCATGTGGAACATAGAATGATTCTAGTTATTCTATAGTCTTCTCCCATGAGGGTATTTAATTTCAGTGTCTCCCCTGCTGCTGATTTTCCTACATTTGCAAAAGCTTAACGCCATGAAACTTAATACATTGACATTTCATACTCCTCTGCTAAATTAGGTGAAAATTGTTCAACAAATTGAAAGAAAATTTTCAGACAGGTAGATCTGTGAAGGTAGGTAATGCAATTATATAAGAATTGATTCCTTTTTTACTTCATGAATCAAATTCTATCTATCTGTCTGTCTGTCTGTCTGTCTCTCTGTCTGTCACTCTTGGCTTAGGTTTCTTCAGACTGAAAATTCCCAAAAGCTACAGAATTTTTCTCGGGTAGTTTGAATACACAGCTATCCTGTTATGCTTTTCATTAAACATTTTTGGCTGTTGTCAGACAGGATACTAGTTTAGGTGAATAATCTTTATTTGCTTAAACTAAACTACAGTGGAATTGGTATGATTTTTTCCCTTACAAATTGGATAGGGGACTGGTGGACAGATAGGAAAAATTATCTAATTGTGTGATAACTTACTCTGTTACTCTCTTACTCTGTTAGAGCTGGACACCAAATCACCTGAATTTAAGAACTATTAGGAAAATACAAGGATAAGAGGGACGAAAACAAAACAGGACTAGAACCAAAATTTACAGATAAATTCATGTGGCTGACCATAAAACTAGAAGGTCTGGTCATCTGAGCAGAGACCCTTCAAAAGTATATTGTTATTTCAGTCTGTTATAAGCATTTTAATAACTATAAATATCTAGGCAGCTCTTTTTCATTTTTGAACATTTTGTAAACAATAAACACAGTTCACAGAACTTCGGTGTGATAGGTAAATTGTTCCCTTTTTTAGCACTTTCTACCATTAATGGAAATGATGGAGAAAAAAAAAGATTATTTGTCCTTCTGACTTATGGAGCAGTTTATTCTGTTAAAGAAGTATTTTTTTAGAGCTTTTTTGATCATTCTAGTTCTCAGTCATTACCTGACAAAAACATTTATTCTATCTGTGTGTTCGTTCACTTTATCTTATTTTTTGACATTGGTCTCTGTTGTGATTCACATGTGTGCATATTCTTAGATTTCCTTTGTGCCTAAATATAGTAATACTGCCTGTTCTTAACCTATTTTCCCAGATTATTCCCTTGTAGATTCAGATTCACTTTGAAGACTCCTGGAGTAACTCTTCCTTTAGAGCTAAAAAGTTGACCTGTACTCATACTTTGCTCTAGCTATTAAATGAACACCAGACAGGTGTACTGTATAGTAATTTTGAAGTACTGTCATTTGCTATGTATTTTTGAGTGGTATGTGTAGGTGACTGTTGCTTTTCTCTTTAGCTTTCATGTGGCATTTGTATTATGTCTTCTCCATCTGAATGTTATCTTGTCTGGGACGAGTAATCATAATCTTACTCATAGTAATAACTTTTTTATAGTACTTCATTTGAATATAATAGAAATTTGGATGGATATATGTTATCTTTTCTTGTCATTCAGCATTGATCCAATAAATCAAATAGAGACATAATTCCCTACTGGACAAATTCTGCACAAAGAGAAAATTTAATATAAACTGAAAATCATGCTCCCTGGTAAGTAGTTGGCACAAATATTAGATATCAAATAAATTAAAGAAGTCTTTTCTCATCTACCTCAAGTCTTTTACAGACCTATAAAACTATCTTTATAAATCTTTCTAAATCCCTATATAAAGCACATCTCCGTAAATTGTGTAAATCTAGAAACTGTAAATCTACAAACATATAATATTGAAATATTAATGAAATGAGGCTTGATGCAGAATTCTAGTGAGCTCTCATGCTTTCCTGAAAAGGCAAGAGCTTTGAAAATAATCTGCTTTGACCTTCTCGTTATAAGGTGCTCCTGAAAAAGACCAAAAGGGTTTTAAAGTCATAAATCCAGCATATGCTCTGTAATTATTTTATTGGTAAAGAAAGAAACCCCAACCAAACACACCACATAGCTAGCTTAGGCAAAACAGCATAAACAAGGTTTCAGTATTACTCTTTTCATGCACAGCAAGTAGGTCCTTCATTCATGGTTGGTTTCAACTACTCCTTGACTTTGTTGGATTAAGAAAATTTTGAATCAATGTCTCTGATCCTTACTAATTTTCTTTCTTCTCTGATGCCTGGTTGCATGTGTCCTACTTCCTTGGCATGCTCTGCTCTGCCATATCTTTCTGTCTTGGGACCTTCTGTTCCTTAATGCTCGCTTGGCCACCATGATGGCACACTCTTCTCTTAGCTCCATATAATTTTATCTGACTCACTCTACTTGAAGAGACAAAGTAGACAATTAAGAACACACAATATATTAGGTCACAGCTGTCACAGAAGCCATAATTTAAATGAAAAGTAATTTAAAAGTATAAACTTTATATCATATACCAGGACTGAAGTCCTGAGAAACTTTTCCCAATATGTCTTCTTGGAACACAAGAAATATAGTTCCATAGGCATTAAATAGATATATAATTCAGCACAAAGTTGCTGATTCTAGTGTAATTCTTTATTTTGGCATATTAGCAATAAACAAGTTCAAATAAATTCAGGGGGTAATTGCAAGGAAAAAAAGATTATCAGCAAGCATGTCACTGAAAGCTGATATTTAGAAATGTCCATTATATGACCTAATGATTAATGTATATAACTTGACATATTGAGATTAATCTACCACAGCAGTTTATATCTCTGCAAAATTTGGGTTGAGAACAACAGCTTTTGATGTCTGAGTAGAATTCTTTGAAACTATATTGCAACAGATGAAGAGCACCAGTGCTTTTGGTGTCACAATATGTGGAACATTATTTAATGAATCTGTTACAAGAGGAAAAAGTCTACTGTTAGCAGAATGCCCCATTTATTTGTACCATATCACTAACAATCAATGAAAACCCAACATAAACAAAACAGAAAGCATTCCAGATGTTGCATTTTATGGGGTTCACGGTTTTTTTTTCCCTTCAAGTAAATGAATTTTAATAAATAAGGAACTTTTTTAACAGCATAAAGACATAAACAGTGCTTAAGAACAAAACAAATTCACATCAATCTGCCCAAACTGCAACATATGGAAGAAGCATCATGTGTTTCTTTCCCTGGTGAATCTCACTTCCAGCAGATAGGCTTTCAGGGACTGTCTGAGTCACAAGTTACATTTGTATAGTTTTGTTTAATACCTCCAAATAATTCATTATCCACCCTCCAATAATTCCGATGACCACTTTTCTACCTCTTAAGACTTTTAGTCTATAATGCATCCTGAGGCAATGAGCTTCTTATGGTAGTAACAGTTGTACTACTGATGTTGACAGTCGTTCAAAGTTATTTTGAAGTGGAAGTTTCAATATTTAAATTTAGATGTCTGAATTTAAATATTGTGAGATTTTTTTCCCTTGACTTTGCTGGGTATTTGTATTTTCTGTCCTCTGGATCAGGTTGTTTTCAAATTTGTTTATTTATTGATTTAGTCAAATGTCTATGCAGCACAGTAGAAAAGCAATAAACAAAGCTCAGAAAATAGATATGTTCTTTTTAGTAAGTGTTAGTGCAATTTTGCTTGTCCTTAGTGTTGAGCTAATTTCCTGTCTGGCAGGCACTAGCAGTATTTCAATTTTTCATTAAAAATAGAGAGAAGGAGAGAGAGAGATATTAAAAAAAAAAAAAGTAAGTTAGGAAGATGTAGTAGATGATGTAGATTACAATACTAATTGATGCAGTGTTGTAACATGCCACTGGGATAGTGCATAAAGCCTTCTGCCTCTGAAAACTGCAGTTCAGCTACTGCTGTTTGGGTACATGAACAGTGATAGAATTTACTTTTTTTGTAACTTATTTGATGGAATTAAGATGAGAGGAAATGATTTTTCAGTTATATGAAATGCTCACTGAACTTACCAAATATCTGGATGTGATTCCTTCCTAGTGATTTTCCACTATAAAACTGGAAGCAAAATGAATTTTAGTCTTAGATGGAAATGGCTGCTGCCAAGATGCTCCTCTCACTCTCTTCTAGCAAGTCACATTTAAAAATAATTTATCACACATAAATTGCCATTCTCAAGTTTGCCCATCATCATGTTTTGGTTTTAGGAAGAGCTATTCATGAGGTGCATTTCTTATTTTACGTTATCTGTTTGCATAAGTATTTCTGAAATAAATATATTAAAGGATGAAAATTTCATGTAAAGCCAGTAGTTGTTCACTTCTATGAAAGTGAAATGTGCTCAGGAAGTGCATTTCATTGTGTAAATAAGTGTTGTAGCAGTCAAACCCCTTTAACTGTTGGCCCCTGCCTTCCTTCACCCTATTTGCTTACTACTCTCTTTGAAATGCTTCAGTTCACATCAGATGCTGAAGGAGCTCTTGCAGCACTCTAAGGGATCAGGAAGCTAACCTGGCCACCAAAATAAAAGTGCCTTTGATAACGTAGCATGCTGAAATTTCTCAGTAATGGACATGATGGGCATCAAAACCAGAAACAGAGTGGGGAAGTGCCATAATTAACTCCCAACAAAGCTGGCTTAGAGGCATATCTTTGATATGTATTTGCTATGTACAGTTTAGATCTGCAGCCCAAACACAGATCTTGGGCTCATCTAGGAGGTAGTATAATTCAAAAAAATATTTTTACCTGGCAATGGATAGCACTGTACAAAAACAGGACTTCATTGATAAGGGATGACCATCTCCCTGAATCAGTTGATGATAATGAGAACTACAGGAAACCCAAGAGTTAGTTTGCCTCATTAGAAGCAGAAATGCAACTGAGTATCTATAACCCACAACAAGCTTAAACCAAAAAACAGTGTTCATTTTGTGGAAGAGGTGTTTTTTTTTTTTTTCTGGGTATTTGTTTAAATTGCATAGAAACTTCCCATTACCTGGAACAGAGAAATCACTTTGAACTGGGATCAGAGTGCAAGATAACTGTCAGATATGATATTGCTTCATGTTTCTATAACTAAATTTAGAAGATGGTGCATTTGGCAGAATCTACTAATATTATTTCACTTGAAAATTTATCGAATATTAGGGGCTCACAGCCCCCACTCATGTCTTTGCCCATG
>VZTT01001951.1:39569-56617 GCA_013400855.1 Buphagus erythrorhynchus
AACTCTTAATGTTCCATCTTGTATGTCTTGAATATTTTAAGGGAGAGAGCGTATCAGAGAAAGATCTGCCAGAATTTTTAAATTCTGTAACTTGTGATTGTGGTACAATGAAGATGAGTCCATGGACTTAACATCCTCCAGGAAATTAAAACATCTGTCTCCGTCTGCTCAGGAAAAGTGCAAAACCAAAGGTTTTCTGTGCCCCAATCTCAAAAAGAAAGAAAAAAGGAAAAAGAAAAAAGCAACTCAGACAGGTTCCCTAAGTCCTCTAGTCCTCTTTGTTCTTACTATTTTACAGCTTGAAGCACCCTGAATGGATCATTGTGCTTTTCATAAGGCCGTTTTTTCAGCATAGAGCAATTAAAAGATAAGGTTCCATGGTCTCTAAAGCAGAAGAGACTGTGAAAGATGTGACACTTGCAAATGATCCCTGTCACTGATCAGGACCTTCCAGGAACATTTTAAATATTCATTGCTTTAGGAAACAGGCATTTTGGTGCTTCTTATTTAGAGAAGAATTTCTTAAAGTCAGTGTTTTGTGGTTAGAGAAAAGGTGTAAAGTGAACCTAAAGAAAAAATTCTATCCGCTCCAAAAAGTGTATCTTATATTTTACGGGTTTTTTGGTTTTTGATGGTTTTATTTTTCTAGCCTGTATGGGTATCCCTAGGGCAATGACTGTAGTTTCTTTCTTTATATCCCGCTATATCTGATGTAAAACTAGCAAGCTTTTAAAGCCCAAGGCAATATACACTAAAATGAAGGTGGGTTGCTGCCACCTAAAACACATTTGTTTAATATATTTTTAATTGATTCTGCCATCATTTTTCCCTTATTGGTCTGAAGCAATTAAACACCCTCTTACTTCGATTCTTTTGGAATTACTACTCTTTTGTAATCTAATTTACTGAATATATTTCTAATATTTATGATAAATGCTGAGAATAGCATACACCAAAAAGCTTTATTTCACTCAGTTCAAAGAAATGTTTACTGGTGTGAATTTAATGGAGATTTTATAGGTCTGTAATTATGCAGTGGTACAAAGTATCACTAACCAAGTATAGATAATGTGGTTTTTAAAAAATGCAGCAGTATTCTTGACTTCATTAGTTAGGTGTGCCGCATCTTAGAGCCACTCAGCAGTGTTTGAAGAATTGAATTTTTCAGAGCAAAGAAAAAATGCTTTTTTTTTGCATTCATCTAATGAATTGTAAAATTTTGCTGAAGCAGAACAGCTGCTGTTCCCTGTCCTCCCTCCCCTACCCACTGGCACGATGGCCTCTTTTATGTGAACTCACTGCCCCAGCAACAAGCCAGCTGTGCTTGCCAGTATCCCAGCCGCTGCAATGTCAGATGTTTGTACCCACGCCTTTGCACAATACATGGACATCGATAAGAAAAGGACATAAGAGGTGCTTCACTCTGTCCCTGATCATCAGGCAACTCACTGACTGCTCAGCATCTCTCTCCATGGGCTATGGATAGACTAGAGGAAAACAACTACAAAAGCCTGTGCCCCAAAATGTGCCAGCCCTTTTCACTACACAGCACTGTGCTCTTGTTAGGGAGGGTGATGCTTCCATGCTCTCCTCCTCCACGTTTTGTTGCCTTTATTAGCCTGACAGTCCAAGTAATGGCCTTCTTTGATCATAGCTAAAATAACTCTGGGAAAATATACAGCCCCACTCTGATTCCCTTCGAATTTATTAACAACATAGCAACTGTGGAGCCTTATTTGGAATGAATTAAATCCCTCAGTTTTACATTTGCCAGGACAATGTTGTTCATGGCTATGTGGATAACTTACTGGTACCTTAAGTCAGACAAATTTCACTCTTAGTAGACATATTCCTATTTTACTTCTTTCATACTTAAATTTAGATCAGAATAAATTTTGTAATCTCTAACGAAGAAATACTCAGTGGGTTTAATTGTTGTTTTTTTTTATGATCTGAGGTTTGTGTGAGATCAGCTTTTAAAATACAAATGTAAATTGATTTGATGTGGTGTAGATTGGCTCTTTTAGGAAGATTAGACCAATTAGGGCTTGGAAGAGTGAGGTTGGAGAGTGTGAAGAATTGGCCAGGTTTGGGAAAAGAGATACAGTTTGGCAGTTTTGGCAGGGTAAGTAAAATATTTCAGACATTTTTACTGATGGCTTGGCTAGGAGGCATGTCTAACAGGCAATGGTAGCCAAAGGGGAATTGACCTCTGTATAGAACTTGGGCTACCTAACCAGGGAATTATATATTCCTCTAATGTTAATTTTTCAGGATGAAATGCTGTTCCACTGAAGTCAGTGAAAAATTTTGACCTAGTAAAAATTTTTTTCCTTTCATATTGTAAAGATCTTCTATAGAAGGCTGTGATCTAACCTGAGTATACCTTTGATATTTTACTGTTTCTATCTAGCTGCTTAGTTTCCAGCTGTGTATCTTGGACTTCTTGAACCATGCAAGGATTAAATATACTGCTTGAATAGCAAAAGTGCATAGAGAGGACCCTGAATAAAATTGCATGCTATCCTTCTCATCAATAGCAAGAGACATTTCATCTTTGGAATTCATGCTTCAGTCATATGTAACTAACCTTGATTTTAGTGTAGTGAACCACACACTCACCCATGTAGCTTGTTTCTCTCTGGGAGAGTCATTGCTTATTGATGTTTCCCAGCATTAGGTCTGAAAAATGAGTAGGAGAATATTTGATATCCAGAAATAAAGNTACTTGTGGACTACTTTTTTTTAAATGTATGTTTTCATTCTTTATCCAGATAGTTTTAAAGGAACTATATAAATTCTTGGATTTAGTAATCATTAATTACTCATTAATTTTTCAGTCAGTGATTAGGGTTTCTTGATTTTTTTCATATCTGCTAAATAAAAAAAGACAAGAAACTGTAGGTGAAATAGTTTTAGCATTTGCATTTAACAGGACTTATGAAATGAATTGATTCTTGAAACATTCTGTTTTGCAACCATATCTACTAGTTCCTGGTGTCCCTCACATTATTAGTGAACAAAAATAATATGATGCCATAAATACCAAAGACTCTCATTTCCTTCAACTATATATATGTTAAAAAGGCTACTTAAAAAATGAAGAAATCTTAAGTTTGGATAAGACTAGTGAATGCCTGAGAAAACTTTCGAATACCTTCTTCCTGGAGCTTGAGATAAAAACCCAAGCCCTTCAGGTAGGCGAAATCTGTGAAAACCGATGGATGTGTATATCAAAAATGTCTGTGCTACACTGACAAGTGGAAGGGGTTTTTAATGACATAAAAGTTTTACTTACATCTTTATAGTCTAAAGTCTTTCCATGATG
The DNA here is from genome assembly GCA_013400855.1 of Buphagus erythrorhynchus. NCBI lineage: Eukaryota > Metazoa > Chordata > Aves > Passeriformes > Sturnidae > Buphagus > Buphagus erythrorhynchus. The sequence continues at coordinate 42,898 of VZTT01001951.1, forward strand.
CAGAACTGGAAATGAAGCATTGTGTGATGTTGAGGTCTTGAGCATAGAAAGCCAGGAGCGTCTGTCAGTGTTTAATGGCTGCACATTCTCTCTCCTACCCCTCTGCCTCCATTTGTTTACTAGAAAGATTAAATGCTTTTTAGAGATTCTTAACTAAGTTAGAAGCTTTTTAGGCTTTTATCTACACTGTCTCCTCAGTGATGGTGCCACCCAGTCTACTTTTATGTAGGCTGAAATCTACATGGTAACAGCTTTCAGATTCAGATCCACTCAGTCCGAGCCAGCAGTGCTCGGTGAGGGTGGCAACTCCTGTAAAATAGCCTAATGTTTTCAGGCCAAAAGCACTCTTTAAGCAATGTGATATCATTATTCTGTCATTCCCCCACCCCTTTTTCTGCATTTTCGCTAAATATAAATTATCCTAATATAGGCTCAGCTATGAGAGGAAGAGGTTACATTTTTTAATTTAAAAATATGTGGGCAAGAAAATGGCATCCTGTTGTCAGATCTCACATCTGTGCCTATTGCATATTATAGTACTGTTTGTTATGATATTCAATGGTTCTCTGATCAACAAATTTAGTTACAAATATTCTGTAAAGAGAGCTTGAAATCCCACCATTATCTTTTGAATCTGTGGCAGGCATTTTTTACCTGCAGGCTGCTTGCTCATGTGAAAGCGAGCACATTTTACATTTAAAAGCATTTCAGCTTTTTGCCTGGAGTGAGTTTCTCTTGCAGCTGGCAAAGTCCGGATGACCTCGAGGCTTTAGGAATAAATATGTTTCCTATGTTTTCATTTTACTAAGTATGGAAATTGATAAACATAAAAATTGTCTTCTAATAAATAAAACACCAAATATGCCCCAAAATGAAAACAACCAGAGATTAAAAATAACTAGTCTGATACGCCATCTTTATAATATCATGTAGCATATGTAATTTTTAAAAAAATCTAATTTATGCTTATAAAAGCTGGTTGCAAGTCTCCAACTGTTAATTCAGCTTAATTTCTCTGTTTTTTAGAGCTGCATCTATAAGCAAAAGCACTCTGGGGTGGGTTTATCCCCTCATGAATACATGGCCAACATTTGTGAGGTTAAGATTTTAATTTGGCCTGTTATGAAGAAGAGCAAGATAAAATTTAACTGTTCAATCAGCAGCGAGTAGTGTTTATGTAGTGAAGTTTGCTATTTTGTTGGGCAGACACAGTAATCAAATCATAATTGATTTGATGGTGATTGATGGAGGAAATGTCAAAAAATGCAATTAAGGATGAGAGGCTGTTAAATTCTTTAGAACATGAAGCACACTGTTAATGTAGTTCATATTTTCATTTTTCATTTTACACAAAAGAGTGTGTAGCATAGATTCCTGGTCTTTAAATTTCCATTATCTTTTTTTATCATCTTTATGGAGTTTTTTTTTTAAGAGATAGGACCATTGATGTAATTGTGTTGCATAAAACTTGTATTTTGTTCAAATATTTTGAGTGTGTTGTTTTTGTTTGAATTCATTTTCATTCTTCCCATCTATTTTTTTTAGTAATAAATTGTTGTTTGATTTAAAGTGTATAATGATTTTAAACTTTCATAAAGACCATTTAGAAATCTGAGCTGTCTGGTAATTAAATTACTTCTGATATTGATTAGGTGAGTCTGTTTGACTGTTAGAAAGCTGTTTTTCCTCTAAATTCTATTGATTTAGGCAGCATACCCTAGACAGTTGCAGTGGACTCCATTTAGTGTTGCAACATGCAAAGATTCTCATCTATTATGCTTTATTAAATTATATTTTACTTATTAACATTTTTGTCTAGCAAAAATACTGAGTTTTTTAAATCTGAGTCCAAACCATATTTCTCCCAGTCTTCTTGGGTTCTGAAATGCCTCTTAGAGGCAACTGAGTTTCTTCAGGTTCATATAGCTTATCGAAACTAATTTCTAAATATACCACTATCTTCAAAAATATGTTATAGCTAGTGGTCTGAAGTACATTATGCAGTGTCTGTGCTAACATGACTATGCTATCTCAGCAGCTGCGCAGATTGAGAACTATTTTAGGCATCTTTTGGATCCACTTTCAGAAGAAAATTGCTTGCAAAAAAGTAATGCTACAGGTTTTGTTTATCTTTATTAAATTTGTATCAAAAAAGTAGACTGTGTATCTACAGAAAGGAGTTAATTACTTAGTTATTGTTATCGTTTTCAACAAGGGCATAATTCATAGATTTCTCAGGCTATTCAAGTTCTGATGAAATGGACTGCCTTAGTACAACTTCAAACTTCTGTTCATGAATTCATGTTTATGAATTCTTGTTTTGTTTTTGTTTGTCTGGTTTTCTTAATTCAGGAAAAGTAGAGATGATAATATTAATAAACAAGCAAGTAACTCTGTAAACTGAGTAAGGGGAAACCTTGGGGAGTCAAGTAGGAACACTAAGACTGTTGTTTGCCCTCCAGGCCCAAACATTTGTCTACAAAGAAAAGGCAATGCACCACTAACAGTCTGATGGTTGTAGTTTTTAAGTGTATATTTAGAGCCAAATGGCATCTTGCTTTTTTTATCACAACATGTAAATCAAGTTTCTTAAAAAATTCCCATAAAACTAGCAAATGTGAGGTACCAGTTTTTGCCCTTCAGTTTAACAACTTGCTAGTCATTCTGAGGCATATATCAGCATGGAATTTAGTAGTATCTGGTGCCTAATCTTTGTCTTTTGAACACAAATTATCATGCCAAGTTTTTAAAAGCAGTTGAAAAACAGGTTGTTAGTCCCAGCAGGCTTTTTTTAAGCACTCAGGATTTTGTAAAAGGGGGATTCTTTAAGAAGCCCTTCTGGCATCTTTGTTTATGTACATAGATTAGATGGATTTAAGAATTTGCTTAGATTTTGCTTAAGATTTGTAGAATCTTAGAGAGGTCGTGAGCTACTTCTGCTGATCTTGTTTCCAAAATAGCCCAAATAAACACAGAAATTGTAGAACTAGAAACCTACGTTACCATCTTACTTGTTCAAGTCAAAACAGATATACATCAGAGATTTTAAATAATGCTGATAGCTTTGTCTGCTGACATTTTTGCTCAGGAGTTGACAGGATAAATTCTAAAGCTTCTTTCAAGATTATAGTAATGTCATAACAATCAGTTTCTTTGCTTCAAATTTTTTGCACTTCTAGAGAAGTAAATATATATGGAGGATTGTGTTAAGACTGAAAAAATTGTACGAGGACCATTAAATTAGGGAGTACAGAAGATTATCTAGGGTTTAACTGGAAAAATGTCACTATTTTCCTTTCACCTGATAGTGATGAGAAATCCCTGGCATTACTACCGCTGCTTAGATCTCTTTACCTTTGACAGTTGTGATCTTTCAGCTTATGCATTTCCATTTCTTATACCTATATCCATTTTTCATTTTCTTGTACATGAAAGCATAAAGGTTGGGGATTATTGGTGTAGTTCTATGACCATAAAAGTTAAAATGTTACTGATGATTGAACAAATAAGGACACAGAAACTCAAGAACTGATTGATTGATGGGTAATGAGTGTTTTGCTTTCTCAATTACTTTTTATTATTATTATTCATTCCAATAATATGTATTTTGAAACAATCTCTGTGTATGTAAAATTCACAGGGGAAATGCTTTTATTTTTCTCTGCTTCACTTTCTTTCTTCAGCTCAGAAGTGCACCAATGTTATACTAACTAAAGAAACCCAAACATGTACATGCCCAAGCTATGCTTTTTTCTTGTGGATCTTCATTCATTTTCCAATTTTGATTTCATTGCTGTGTTTTCAGCCTGTAAAAACAACGATATGGAATTGTTCTTAGTTCTGGGATCATATTTATTTCATAGAATCATAGAGTCATAGAATAGTGTGATTTGGAAGGGACTTTGGAGATCATCAGGTTCCAACTGCCCCACCATAGGCAGGGAACCTTCCACTTCCATTTATTTCTAAACTTATTAACTGGAGCAGCAGGTCTTCCACAGGGTAATGCAATGTGGTCATATCAGCAGGACTGTGCAGTTTGCTATTCTCAGCCAGAGTTCTGTGATTGAATTAATATAAAGATCACTGAAAGGCTTATATGCTCATTTTCAAGGTAATGCTACATTACAGCAAATATACAATACTTCAGTCAAAAAGAAGGAACCTTCTTGAATCAGATAATATGATGGCTGTGTAGTTTTGTGTGAAGTCTACTTTTTCTTATTGTTGTTACAACAAAGAAAAGATAAAAAAATACTGCTTTCTTAAGGTTAAGTCCTCTTTTATATATATGTGCTCTTTGAGTTTGTAAGATAAAGATTTGTCCCATGGTAACTGTACATCTCTAACATGGAGATGACTATTATTTCTAAACAAGGGATAAGATAGCATTAAAACATTCAATAAGTAGAGAATTTACCCTTCTAGTATATGGAAAAATACTATCCTTATCGATGCCTTTGATTTAGAAATACCCATTATTGAAAAAGTGTAGTATGAATGACTGTCTTCTCAGAGAAAAGAAAGAATATCAGTAGTAATGGTTTCAGTTTGCAAGACTAGTTTCTACTTTAATGATGTGAAGGTTTACAGTGTAGTGACCTATAAAACTGGCTCCCATCCAAACCTCCTGTTTCACAGTTGCTACTGGACTGTTTGCCTAGCAACATACTTAATGGACCCGTAGGGAATTTACACTTACAGCTAAATGAGTGTTGAATGCTGAAGAGAAAGACCAATAGTTTAGGTATAGGAAAAAGGAAGAGAAGAAAGCATTTTGTCTGAGAGAATCCTGAAACTGAGTAATTTTGCACAGAAACAGCTCCTTTCACTTGCTTTCTAGATATATATTAAAAAGTTCTTACTGTAAGGGTAGGAAGGTAAGCATCTCTTAATTTTATTATCCTAAAGTCTTAATTTTATTATCCTAAAGTAAAATAAGGTAATTATTTTCCTTATGTTTTATTTTTTATACCCCCTCACCCTCTCAAATTTAATAGAGTAGAATGAAAAGAACATTTGAAAGTAAAATGAGTGAGACAAAAAAGATTTTAAAAGCCTGGCAGAAATAAGCAAGGATATTTCTGTTGATAATTGATGTCCTTGATTCTGTTTGTCAGTCTTTCAAGAAAACTGCTATCTAATAAAGGTTTTCTATGAGCCTGACTGCTTAATTAAAAAGGAAGAAAAATGTCTTTAAATGTTTTATGTGGTGTCTTAGGTGATGTCTTAGATGCAAATCAAAACAGAAAGCAGTTCTTTATATGGGGAGGTAGTACTTTTAGACAGTTGAAATCTAAATTAAGTTTTACTTAATCTTTTTTCTAAATCTCCCTCCTAGATGAAAATCTCAGTTTGTTTTTTAAATGTTTTATAATGACATGATCTATAATTTTTTTTAGACTTATTAAATGAGAGGTTTTGCAGAGTTTCAAGTGACAGATAGTAACAGATATTGTTTGGAGGTCTTTTGCATTTTTTTTTTCACAACTTACATTAATCAGTTAAACAAAAAATATAACACCTACTTTATTGTGACCTTTTGACACTGCATTATAACGTTGAAACAAAAGGTTCTCCATTTTTTATTATTGTAATTAAAAAATATACTGTTTGAACTATATGCTCAGGGACTGAAGTTGTGTGATTTGTAGGATGTGAGACCAGATTATGGCAGTTATTTAGCATCACTTTGAGAATCTATTAGTACTGTTGTAAGATAATAATCAAGCTCATTCCATGCAGAAACAACTCAGTTGCAGGGCAATATTATTTTACATGCAGTGCTGAAAAAAACATGTACGTAGTACTTCAAAGTTTTGCTTGGATCTGAAAATGGGCTAATTCATTAGGCATGGAGTCAAAAGGCAAAAATGCCTACCCCTCTTGTAGTGTCCTGTCTGCAGGTTGTGTTCATTGCCCTCTTTAATATCTTGAAACCACTTCTTCTTGCCCTATCACTTGTTGCTTGATAGAGGAGACTAACACCCCCATTGCTGCAACTTCCTCTCAGAGCTGTAAGGTCTGTTCTGAGCCTCCTTTTTCCCATGCTAAACAACCCTCAGCTTCTCCTCATAAGCTTTGAGCTCCAGACCCTTCACCAGTTTTGCTGCCCTTCTCTGGACATGCTCCAGCCCCTCAATGTCCTTGTAGTGAAGGGCCCAGAGCTGGACACAGCACTCAAGGTGTGGCCCCACCAGTGCTGAGTACAGGGGGACAATCACTGCCCTGGTCCTGCTGGCCACACTATTGCTGATACAGGTTGGGTGCCATTGGCCTTCTTGGCCACCTGGGCACAGCTGTCACATGTTCAGCTGCTGGCTCCTGCTGGCTGTCAAACAGTACAGATCCTTTTCCATTGGGCTGCTTTCCAGCCATCTGCCCCCAGTCTGTAGTGTTGCGTGGGGTTGTTGTGACCCAAGGGCAGGACCTGGCACTTCCCCTTATTGTAACTCATACAATTGTCCTTGGCCCATGAATCCAGCCTGTCCAGATCCCTGTGCAGACCCTTCCTACCCTCCAGCAGATCAACACTCCCACTCATCTTGGTGTCACCTGCAAACTCACTGAGGGTGCACTTGGTCCCCTTGTCCAGATCATTGATAAAGTAGTGTTGTGAGATTCATTATAAAAATACCCATGTTAATTAGTTTTCAGCACTTGATGACCTAAATAAATAAATAAATAAATATTCCCTCTGCTCTTTTTTAAAGTTAGTCAATGCTCTCTAATATTTTTATATTCTCAGCATCATGGAGAAAAATCCTTTTCTGTTTTCTATAAACATTGGCAACTAGCAATATACTTTGGAAAAATGTATGATGAATTCTGAATTTTCTGATATTTTCAATCAGGAGGAGAATCCATATCCATGTGCAGAAAAATGTATTACTGTGACTGACTGACAGTTTAGTATGTCTGCAATTGTTTTCTTCAGAACAATATATATATTAAAAAATGTATTAAAAAACCAATTTGTAGGCTAGTAGGATACAGAAAAGTTCCATGATTGATGGTCCAATGTAGTCTGAAGGATTTAAAAATGGACATAAAGAATTCAAAGAAGACATATGATACAATAAAGCCATAAATTTTTTTAGAGTTGTTCTAGGGAAGGCCAAGAGAAGCCCGGTCAAGCTATGAACTTAATTTGAGCAGAATGATCTCCACAAGTGTCCACAAATGAAAATTAACCTGTGAATAATTTCCAGTAAATTTACATTAAAACAAAAAATCTGGATTTTGTTTCTCTAAGGCAGCATCCATTTTAGTGATTGAATTTATTTATATTTAGGTTAATTTACCTGTACATAATCCCATAAGAAAAATAGGTAATTCATGAAATGTTTACAGGAAATTAAAATAGAAAATTTCTACAACAGTTGAAATTTAGTAGCACACAGAAAGTATTTTTCTCATATTTTGGCTTAATCAAAATGTGACAGCTGTAAACTGGAGCCACCTTTTGCTTCTGTAGTTGGTCAGTCTGCCTAGTAATAAAATACTTCATGGAAACAAATAGATTGTTTTCTCACAAGAATTTTACATGTGATTTATTTCCTTCAACAGATGCCTTTTCTCATTTAGGTGTTCTATATAATACAAGAAATGTGTAAATAATTTACAGTTCTAAAATTTATTGCTCTGATCTTGACACTGGTTTATGACATTACTGCATCTTATTTTGTATTATAAATTGCTGTGTCCAGGAATTAGAGAGTAGAACAATAGTGATGGCTTTAGTTTATGACCACAGCACTAATTTCATGTTACTGTCTCAGAATAGTTTTTGTTATAATTTCTTATTTCTTTTTCACAAACTTTCATTTTTTTGATATTCTAAATGTACTTCTTTCCTTGTTAAGAGGACCAAACAAGTTCTTACAATAACTGCAGTTGTCGTTAGAACAGAAAAACAAGATTTGGCCTTTTGCTAGATGCAGGTAGCAGGCCAGCACAAATACAAACATTTCAAATATATAAAATTATGAAATGTTGAAGATTATGAGAACAGTTCAAATGAAGAAAAATTAAATAATGCAAATGTTATTATCTCAGAAGAGACAGAGTAGATCTAAATTTTTACATTATTTAAGAAAAAACCCAGACTCATTGCTGATTGCAAATAAGACTTTCTCAAGATCAAGTGACACCTTAATTATTCCCCTGGAAATGTGACAGGCTCCATTAAAATTGCCTTATTGCTATTGGTTTTGTACAGATGGTACTTATATACTGGGATAGTAATTCTAAGATTAGACTGGAGAGATCAGATAAATGAATAAGTAAGGTTGAGAGATCTTTTACTTAGTATAAAAATTCAATATGTAAATTAATATCTTATTATAATGTTTGGACTGTTTAGGAATGACACTGTTAAAGAAGAGAAAAAATTTATATGTAATATAAAATTATTTTAATGAGAAAGTATCATGGAAGATGGAAGAACTCCAGAAAAACAGCCAAGGTGAATAGGCAGACTAATGGAATGTAAAAATTCATTAGTAACAGATGAATAAAGAAGCAGTAAGCTGAGTTACTCTAAGAGTTCCTAAGTGAATTAATTAAAATTTTTATTGCCATATAGTCAGGTAGAATGATGAATACAGAGAGAGATTTTCTTGAGAAGAGAGATTTAAAAACTGGAACTATTTCATTTGGTCAGTAGATGAATAAAAATGTTCTCTGGAGAAGTGCTAAAAAATAATGATTGTTACAGAGAAGGTAATGGAATTCTGTTAGTTGCTGCTTCTGGAAACACAAGAGGACAGAAAACTTTGAGAAATTGAAAAACCACAGAATTCTGAACTCCATAGTTAATAATTAAGTTTATCTTTTCACATGTGTTCTTAACTTCTGGAATATGGGTCATCACTGATACTGAGGAGAATTACTCAGATATAAAATACCGTCTTTATTTCCTTTCTGTCTTCTGTTCCAGGACAAATTCTGTCAAGTGCAGATATACTGGCAATTGTAAATAACTGGCCTTTAGCAGACATGTTATGCCTGTGTGGCTCCCTGATCAAATTGAAGCTGTGTCTGAGTCTGTGTGTACTTAACCATACATAGGGGGAATTGATAAATATACATTTAATACAGCATAAATGCCATTCCTTACAGGAAAGCAAGAACAAATTGAATGCAAAATAAATACGGGGGTGTTTAGCACATGCTATTTATGGATATAAACTCCTTAGCAAGAGCTTTCCTTTTAAAAAGTGATTTAAAATAAAAGATTTTGATTTGATTGGCTAGAAATTCCATTCTTTTTCCTTGTTATACAAAAGGTAGTAATTTGATTTCATGGTAAGAGTAGTGTTTGTGTAGTCATTCTGCAATAAAGTAGTAATTTTGTGAATATAAATAAATTAAGCACATGCTAAAGATGCAGAGGGATAATTAAGATCAATTCCCAATTTAAAAACCAGATATAACCATCTTTTTATATAATTTTGATAATAGTAGACACCAGTAGACACCAAGTTTTCCTAAACCTTGTTGTCTTATGCAGCCATTGCATGTCACTTTATTAGAACAAGAGAAAAAATGTTGAGGGAGATTTCTAAAACACTGCTGGGCTTGAGACTCATTCTTTTCAAAGTAATATCGTCCTCTGGATTAGTTAATTTTAATTCAAAGTCCAAAGAAGTTTAATGAAATTGCTTCTTCATTTTTTAGTGTGTCTGTGTTGCTTAGCTTGCATATTGATAGCTAAACTGATACCACTGAATTCATACCTTTGTGGAGTTAAATTACAGTAAAATAGTTTTCAAGGGCTAATTCCATTTTTGTAGCATCCTTGTGGGTGGTATAGAGTGTAAGGCTTTTTGAGGCATCAATTTTAGACTAGCAATTAAAGCAGTTATTACTGTAAGCCATGTTACTAACCTTTTCAAACTCTCTAATCTAGAAAAAAAATCTCAGTTCTTCAATGTAATTACAGTTACTTGATTTCTAATATGGCCATTTTTACCTCTCCTGCTCTTTTTCTCTTGCTTGTAGAAAAATCTTCTGACACACTACGATATTAATATCTTTGGGGGAAAAAAAAAAGGTGTTGCATAGCAGCTTAACCGACTGTAAATTTAAGAGCTATTATTTTTTCTGTGTTAATATTGAATTTACCGATTCACGTGGAATAAGTACTTGCATATTGCCCATAATGCTTTTCCAAGCTGCATATAGTTCATAAGAAGCTTTTAGCCAAAGTACATCAGCTTTTTGGGTGTCTGTGAAATTCACCATTTCCTGATTTTTAGGAATGAGGAATTTATTTAGTTAGGTTTTCCATCGATAATGCTGCTTGTGCATTTATGTACTCAGAATCTTTTGAACACTTGGCTATCTCATGTTGAATATAGTGGCGCTTGATTTCTACTCTGAACAGAAGTTGATGGAGCAAATGATGCAGCCACCACAGCACCCCAGTTCTGAGTTTATAGGCACTTATATGCCTAACTATGTGCTAAACTTTATTCCAGTATGAAGTCTTAAAGTCAGTGATTGCTAGATTAAAAATGTGTGAATGTGTCCTTACATGTATTAACCTTATAGGCAGATTTTTAATGCTGATATTTGTTGATTTTGTTGTTTTAAATGAGGGCAGTGAAGTTGTAACTTCTGTTGTTTGCAGTAGTTTGATTATAATAACAATAATGTATGCTACAGGAAATATGCATTTGCAATTTTTTATATGCAATAAGTAGGGAAGGGATTGTGAATGACTCCTTCTCCTATGAAATGATCAGGAATCAATCCTTTGACTTTAAATGAAAGGAAGAAAAGAAGTTTGAGCTAACTAGTAGCTCATAAAAATTGAGAGAAATGTTCAGTGTAATATCCTGAGGCAATTAAAAAAATGACATATCCAGTGCACAAAATTTGAATAAGCAGTAGAAAATATGGATCTCTCTCTCCTGTTTTTAACTAGATACCCTATATTGTGTTGCACACAAGGGAAAAATATCCATCTACTTTATAAAGCAGTAATTCATGCTGAGTGGATATGAGCAGTCATTCAGTGAACAGTTGATTTTACAGTATTGCAAACTGAGTTGGAAACTTCAGCATTCATTGCCCTATACACAATTAAAATTTGTATATAAGGTTAACATTAAAGTGGCTGTTTTATTAGGAAAATATTTTAAAAGTGACACTGGACCATCTTAAATGGGGAAGAGGTTCTTCAAGCAGTTGAAGTGTGAAATCTGTGTAAGAGTGAAGTATGTTGAAAAATAATTTAAAAAAATTACCAAATAGTTTGACTTTCTGTGTTTAGATTTAAGAACTATGAAAAATCTTTAAGAGCTTTGATATTTCCTAATGTGAAACATTTAATAAGTACTCTTTATAGTTATTATTTTGACTATAATATCAAAGTCTCAAGCTTTCATAGAGTTAAAAAACAAAAAAGAATTATAGAAGAGTTTTGGTTCAAAGGGAGCTTTAAAGGACATTTAGTTTAACCCCTCTGCAATGAACAGGAACATCCTTGACTAGATTAAGCTGCTCAGAGCTCTGTCCAGCCTGACCTTGAACGTTTCCAGGGAACAGACATCCACCACCTCTCTGGGCAACCTGTGCTAGTGTCTCACCAAGTTAATTGTAATGAATGATCAACTGGATACATGTTTAGTATGAAATTACATTAAATAAATTGATCTTACTGGTCTGACTAGTATAGACTAGGAAGAACCCGATTCTGCTAGAGAACGGAGATTTCCATGTCGCTTATCTATCTGATGCTTTATTGTGGAATTAAAAAGTAGATTCTGTGGAGGAGACTACACAAGTCAAAGGTTTTGAATAGACATGGACTTAAATATTACAAGTTCTTCCATCATTTACAGTTTGACAAAAGGAAGGAATTGTTGCTTCGGTAGCATGATTCTTTGTTAGTTTGAGGAACAAGGATTAATGGTGACCTATATGACTCAAGATTTTAGGAAACAGATGCTCTAAATATAGTTAAGTCATTGCCTCTCATATTTTCCATTCAGTTTCAGAGGGAAGCTAAGAAAACGCCAGGAGTAGGGATGAAGTTAGAGTTTAGACTGTCTATAACAGTTTAAAATGTGGCAAGTGCTTTAGGAGAGGATGCCAAGATTATGGACATCAGCTGCAGATATAGACTACAGAAGTAGTCAAACAAACTTACTGAAGTGGCTTTTTGTGAGAGGAGAATACCATATTCAAGTCTATGTGTTTAATTATTGTTTTAAATGAAAGAGCATAATAATATCAGAAGATAAAATGAAAATAGCTGCTTTTTAAAAAAAGCTAATTAAGGTGTGGCTCTCCTGAATTGGTTCCTTAGGACATTTTGACCTGGGTTGGTGCTGTCAATTTGAATGATTATTAGGATCTCAAAGGTTGTTCACTTTAGTAACAGGCAGTTCTTTTGCCTGTGGTCAAAAAGCAAATTATTTCATTTGTGTTTGAAGTCCTAGAGAAAACTAGTCAAAGTGTTTGTCAACATACATCAGATCCAATAAGCCTACCCCTGATCAATTCTTATTGCCTGTGGTGGTGATGTGTGAGAGTTTATTTTGTGCTGTACAGGGGAAAAATGTGATTAAGCTTAGGAAAGTTCTCTAATGAAATATTTTTAATTAGAAGCTATTTTTAAACTAGAAAAGTACTTATTCACGTATATAGTGATTGTTGGATTAAGCCAGTCATCACCTCAGATATTGTTACTTATAATGCTTTTATTGATAGGATAACCTTACAAATTGTGTTAGAGATGCTAGATCCTATGAACTTCATGTTACTGGCAGGATTTTTTTCTTTAGTCTGCTCCTACCAACTTTGGTGCATTGTAGAACTCAGGGTGGCTCCTGTCCTGATGCCATAAATGAGATGTTACTGTGGTTCTGTCTACCAGCGTCCAGCCAGTGGTGAGGCTAAGCATACATCCTGCACAGGCAGAAGCACACACCATGCAGTAGACACACTTAACTGACCAGGCAGATAACACAGAGAGAAAACAGTTTCTGTGTCAGCACCACCATAAGCACACAAACATGAACAGCATGGATAGCCAACTGATGCAGGATAGAATTTGTTATTGCTCACATTCAGACTCATCCACAACATATGGGTTTTATACAATCAATGATTCCACCCAGAATTGTGTCTCAGTGTCTTATAGTTACTGGCAATAAGAGCTATGGGTCCCTCAGACCTGCAGTTGCTCTGGAATGTCTCATCCAACAGAGGCTTCAGTTCAGCCTGGTGTTCTGTAGTAGATTTTGCACACTCACACACACAGAGCGATTAGACAGCATACTTACACAGAAAATAGTTGAGACTAGTGTTTAATAAAACAGATTGTGGTGATCAGGTACAACATTTTGCCACCAAATGTGCTGACCAGCCACTGGCTTACATGTGTGGCCCCTTTTTTCCTTATGCTTTCCTTACTTAGAATCAAAAAATGATTCAAGTCAGAAGGGATATTTAAAGGTTTCCTAGTTCAATCCCTGTGGGCAGGCTTATCTTTAACTAGATTTGGTTGCCCAAAGCACTGTCCAACTTTACCTCATTTGCTTCCAAAGATGGAGAATACAGAACTTGTCCAGGCAACATGTTCCACATAACTTTTTGAGCCAGGTAAGAGACAGCCCTAGCAGAGGGAATGTGTTCCTGGATCTGATGGTCACTGACATATGTGAGCTAAGTGGGGACGTGAAGGGTTGATGCAAGCCTAGGGGGC